>ML736475.1:0-11700 GCA_009193595.1 Aspergillus bertholletiae | reverse complement strand
ATGTTCGAGATATCTGTTTATGTATACGGGACTTATAGTTAATAAGATATATGATCAATTAACTAGGAACAAACCATGGATTCAATGAGAAATTGCAACATAAAGAGATATACATCATTGAGGCAGTATGAGCACATCCCCATCATCAACATTTCCGTGGCGTAACGACCGTTCTTTCTGCTCCTCCAATTGCTTCTGTGTTTGTTTGAAGTCGAACAATAGATGTTTACCAACAGAGCTTTCCTCTAAATCCTTTTGAGGATAATGGAAAAACTCACACCGACTATGGGTAATACCAACACCACTTGCGTCTTTCCACTCTGTTTTTTGACGCACCACACAGATTTGCCCCTTTCTCTCGTCACTCCAATACGTTCCCGTTATCCAATATTTCAGTGCTCCACCCCCTTCAACCTTTCGATCATTGAGACTAGATACCGGAGGATATTCCTTCTCTGCTGCATGCACTGATTCTTCGTTTGAAAGACGGACGCGAGACACTGGGTCTATTGTCATCGCGGGAAACGGACGCATGCTTCTCGGCGGTGCATATCCGTATTGGTTGATATCTTCGTTGCCAGGAGATGTAGGTGTCCTTCTGTTCCGATCCATGCATACCGTGGGAAGCAGATTTGCAAATAGCCAAGACATTGCGATCCTTTGAAGAAGATTGGTGCAAGCCATGAGGGAAGGATCACTAATCCTATCAAAGATTGGTAGAAGGCAAGAGTAAACCAAATGATAGTGATATTCAGAATAAGCCAGTTGGGGAGAACATGCGGTGAGCAGTTGACTCATGTCTGTCCTTATACTCCGATCATTGACCTATTTTAACTCCAGTAACCTACTTCAAGTGATTTTGAAAATCTCGCATAGAACAGAGCCCAGGTCTAGACAGTCTAGGGTGAAAACATAATTCTTAGTGTAAGCAAACTTACGATCAGCAATTATGATCTTAATTAATGTGAAGTCCTATCACCATGATACTCCCCAAGTAGAGAGCTACATACATCATCCAGTAGGCAACCTCCACAGCCACTGAGGAATCACTCGTGCAATACCACTAACAGTGCGGCCGAGATTCTTTCGTACCCCGGCATAGAGTGCTTTAGCCATAACCATCCTAGTACCATTCCTTGGGTCCAGTAGTATACTACCGGCATAAGAGTTACGCAACGCTACTTCCGATACCATGATTGTGTTGAATTCATATGTCAGAATAGCCCGATCACCGTGAAAACTGACGATTATTGCCTGTTGCAAGGGCCAATCCTTTTCTAGCCAAAGGAGTTTCCACAGACTAGACAAGGTTCGTGTGATTTCTCCGTATTCGAGAAGAGCAATGATCCCTTCCTTACAAGACAGTAGCGCTTCAAGAGGGAGAAACAAACGGCACGCCGTGGTTCCAAGTTGGTATTGGCCAGCGTTGTAATGCTGGATTTTGAATGATGAACCAATAATAAGAGCTTCAAATGGCTCCAAGGTCGACATAGTTCAGGGGCCTGCTACTGTGAGCCAGCAGCTTACTATTCAAATGGCAGTTAAGATAACTTACAGCAAAACTTCTTCTCTCACTGGCGGCGTTTGAGAAAATACCAGGGTGGAATATTTCAAACATATATGATCCATCATGCCTAAAATATGATTATTGCATTCCTAAATTTAAAGGATGTCGGCTGTACAATCGAAGTGGATGTCATCTGCTTCACACGAAAAACGATCATAATACCTTGTGTGTATGGTTACATGTCGAGCTACAGAGGAGTATACGAATTAAACAGATACTTTAATCTAGTCACTTCAAGGCGATCAGCAGATATCATAAAAATTATCCATGTCTTGATCAGACCGACCAGCCATATCAAGATATCTGGTCGTTCAGGAAGATGAATAGTCTTCGATCATTAATTCTTACTGTACTAAAGAGAAATAAGTTTGACTAGCTCCCACACATTAAAACAAAATACATCTCCCAGAGCGATGAGCAACAATATCACCTGTGTCATGCATGCCCTGGCAGCACGCGTCTATGTCTCGACAGACCTGATCCATTGAGCGGTATTCCCCATTCCAACAACGCAAAATAACGCCGCGAAGTACAAGCTTATCCACTCTCGGGTATTCCCCCATGGCAAAAAGATGCTCCACTCTTCTCATCAATTGCCCAGCCCCAAGTGCCTTTTCCAGTTCATGGTAAGGCTTATCACCTGTTTCCATTTCGAATAGTGTTGAACCGAAGGCAAATATATCTGTTTTGATATCGGGATCAGACCCTGGCCGATAGCTACACCATTCGTAGCATACTGTTGCAGCTTCACCGTCGATGCCAGACCCAGCAAAGTCAATAAACTTTATGTGGCCCGACTGGTCTAGAAGTAGATTATGACAGCCAACATCCGCATGGATAATTTTCTTAGCATGTATGTAGCGCAAACCCTCTGCGGCCTCTTGGGCCCAACGGAGCTTTGTCCGCATTGCCGTCTTCGATTCCTTGCTCTGGATCTTCTGGCGCAGGCACTCGCCTCGTTCTATGACTATACCATCCTCCGTAACTTCCCGTATATTCGCGATTCGGGAATGATCACCCAACCGTTCGTAAGCGCGGACTTCGATATTGTAGGCTTGACAGGCAAAATCATCCGAAGGCTCAGGGCGGCGTTTTATGACAGAATAGCTATTAATTGCATAGACTGGACTTACTGTGCCCACAGCGATCAATGAATACTGAGGTTGCCTAGCGGGTAGGTGGGATTCAACAGGACGTTTAACCATTCTGGTAGGGAAGAGGAAGATGATTGGGGAAGATATCGCTACAAGAAGTCTAGACCTGGATAGGGATGAACAGGTCTCTTTAAGATGATTGAGGTCTCGTACAGAGAGGGGATCGGCCCGACTTTAGCTCTTACTTAGAATGGTTTAGCCTAATCTATCCTACCGCCCCACCCCGTTGGATCATGTCATTGGGGAGTAACAAATTGAACAGAACAAGGCTGGCTCCACATCCATCAAAACATTCAGCCAAACAACTGTTGCCACCCCTTTTTTTACTTCATCCCGCGGAACTCTGCAACATGAAATCCGTCTCAGCGTTGGTTAAACACGCAGTCGAGAGAGAAACTCAGTCCAAGCTGGCCTGTCCACAGTCAGTCGAATTAGATGCAATATAACAGGAAAACTTTTTAACATACCGCTTCCACAACCGTATCTACAGATATAGCTGAGTCTCGGCAACGTTTACAAGGGCCGCGCCTGGTTGTATCACCGAACACACCAAGATTCGAATCGAAGGTGGCGTCGGTACAGTATGCGCCGGTTGCTTTAGCAGTGTCGCATCGTTGATAGTAGCGCTTTTCAAAAACGTGGGGTTCATCTTGACGGCAATCTCGAAAGCGGACCCTCGCAGATGTATAGGAACACATGGCTGGGAGATAAAGAATGCAGAGAAAGGCAGGAGGGAGAAATTCTGCTGAGAGAGGAAAGGGATCTTGTGTATCAGAATGCACTTGAACATAGGGGTTGCAACTGTCTTTATCTTGCTCAATCGCGAAAGCCTTGCCAATTCCTAGCAAGCGACCGTGCGAACCAACTCGTATCTACTCTTAGGTGTACAGGGAAGCACCACATCTTGTGCGTATACACTATGCCTTATTCGCCAGAATGTTGATATTTAATCGCCAAATATCAACATTCTGGCGAAAAAGGTATAGTGTATACGCAAGGCGCACAGGGCTATTCTAGAGAGAGGGGTAACCAGGAGAGACGCTGCCCCTTCGCTTTTCAACGACATTTTACTCGCAAGCTGCGGGTAAACACAATAACAATCGTCATGTGACAAAATACCAATATCCTAGTGAAAAGGGTATAGTGCGTATGCAGGAGGTGCAGGGATGTTCGAGAGAGAGGGGTAACGGTGCGATGACTACGCTCTTCTGTTCACCAGCATCTCACCGACAAGCCGCTGACAGAAGAGCAACCCTATTTGAAATCAGTCGGCTTTTCAGTTATGGAGTCATTGTCTAATAATACCGTTTTGATCGAGTTCGATAGAATCCTGGACCATCTGCTTCAATTTTTGGAAAGCAATCGCGATACAATTCCCAAAGCAGACTTTCGTGGTCGTTTCAATAGCCTCTCGGATGAGAAAAAACTGTTTCTAAATAGCGTTTTTGTGTATAGAAAGTCGAGGAAGAAGAGAAAGTCGAATACAGACCCGAACGCAGAGTCAGACGCTGAGACAAATGTTGAGTCGAACGCAGAGTCGAACGCAGAGTCGAACGCAGAGTCGAACGCAGAGTCGAACGCAGAGTCGAACGCAGAGTCGAACGCAGAGTCGAACGCAGAGTCGAAAGCTGAGTCGAATGTTGACTCGAGAATCAATAAGATACAACTACTATCCCAGGTTGACATAACGTCTTCATTAAAAAGGACGTTTAGGAAATGGCGCACTGATCATGGTAGTTTTTTTGCAGATCAGCCCGAAATCATTCAAGGATTTCATTGGGGTATAGCAATTCGTAAACTGGAGCAGAGAAATACAACTGTCGAGATCAACAAAATCAAAAGCCGCTTTGAGAAGTTAAGCATGTTCCGAAGCGCTTTTCACAATGGCTATCATACGGGCAGAAAGTGGAGCAAAAATGGGTGCAAGGCACTTGTGCATGACATTAAGCGTCGATATCCAGATGTCAAAACATGGCCAGATTTTGATCCGAGACGATTTGAAAAGGCTGTTCAAGAAGGTCGCAACTATGATACATGGGCTGAGTGTCTCGGTGGAGATGGATTTCTTGCTGCGCTGCCGCAGTCTGTGGCTGAGGGAACGTAGGTTTCTCTATCCTCATCTATATTCCACTACTAACAATACATAGCTATTCGTATAGGCAAAATCGTTGCACCATTAAAAGAAATGCCCATCTTCTTCTGGGACTTGGAATCAAGGAAATTGTGACCAAGTATCACTTGATAGACATAGGGAGCTTCGTGTCTAAGTCTCTTGAGGAGAAACTCATTATAACTCCTTACCAAAACATCTATAACCTAATAACTACCCACGATACCATCTGCAACATTACAGCTCCTGATAATAGCACTGGCAATACGAATAAACGAACAAGATATGCAATCAAAAAGCCGAGTATGCAACAGCCCACCCATCTTGCGAACTCTTCTGACCTCTTTCACAGGAAAAAGGTTAAAGAAAAACACAACCAGGACCGCGTCAACGAACCATGACTGCCTCGCCATCACTACAGAGTCCAGTACCGAACGGCTCGAGGACTTTTTAGGACCCGAATCGCAACGCACTACAACCGAAAATGACAACAATAGCCTAATTTGGACCACTCAACAACCTGATAATGTATTACCTAGAGCTTCGCAAAACAGGAATATCAGAAATAATAGTGGTTTGAGCACAGCCTTCGGTAGGCATCTTCCTATAGATAATACAATAACCCTTGGTACTAATATTCGTAATCGACCCAGTATCTCAAAATCCTCGATTGTCAGACTGTCAACAGCCACTGCTTTCCAATACCCAAAGCGCCGAATCGCCTTCAACTCAAACAGACAACAACAGCAACAATGAGTTTGCTACCACACCCCCTGTCAATCAACAACAACCTGTAAAATACTTCAGTTGTCACCAGCAGTCTAGTGACTCTCTGAAGCCTCCCGATTACGAAAGTAGAAGTCATACCAATGAGGCGCATCCTAGGAGTCAGATCGCAGTGCATACATATACCGCAGATACCCCAACTGATTCATCAAGTAATACGATGAATCACTGGGGTACAGGGGAAAATCTTGGAATCAACACACTTTCAGGTAAGTTTGTGCTGAGCAGATAGCAAATGTTTACTACTAAGCTTTTGAAGCTCAATCTCAAGCAACAGGTTTTAGATCTAAACATCAAGCTGGACTAAATGCTTGGCCAACGGAACTGAGTCGACCTGCGTCAGAAACAATGTGGCAACCAAGCCCCCCAGTCAACGCGGGAGTGACTGGGAGTGACGGATTTCGAATGAACTGCCAAGGTACAACCGCGGATATATCCCAACCCCAAGCTGATTCGCGCGGAGGCACAGTCTCAAGTGCAGCAGTGCACCAACCACTGCATGCCTCCTCTCTTTCAGAGGGCTGGGAAGCGAGGGGCAATGAGCTTTTCAGTTTGAGCAATGGTGATTCCCTTTATAATCACCCCCTACAGGCATAGCTAACAGATTTAAGTTTCTCAACAGCTTCAGCTTTCGGCACCATCAGCATTTGCTCCAGCGGAGCGGGTCCAAGACCGTACTATGCCATCATGCAACCAACAACCACAATCAGAGACATCTGTTCCCGAAAGCTTCTATGGGGGCAATTGGGACCAGAACTATATCCCAGATTTGTCCGCTTTAGGTTCACAAAATCCCACGTGTGCAGAATCGCTATTCTTCGGAAACTGGGACAGAGACTGCGATACGAGACCCCAAAGAACAAGACCGGAAAACCCTCTCAATTTAGGTAATTGGGACAAAAACTACGATCCAGATTTATCGTATTTCGACTCCCAAAGTCCCACGCGTGCAGGATCATTACCCTTCGGGAATTGGGATAAAGACTACGATGCGAGACTACAAGAAACAGGTGAGGCTCTTCTTAATCTAGGAAATTGGGACCAAAGCTATAATCCTATACTACACATGACAGTTCCTATATCACATTAAGGGATGATTATACTGTGCCTTTTTCATGATATTATCCCTTCAGAGACACGGGCTATGGTATTGATAAAGTACATTTTGTTTATATTAATACAACAATGGTTGCACGGATCTATTCCTGTCATGAGTATATCGCCAAATGTCGTGATTAATCGTCATATCTCTGTCAAGACATTAATCTATCTGGTAAACGATTGTCTGAAACATGCCACCGCCACCCGAAGAATGTATATAAATTAAGTCACCCCTCCATACCACGGCATCCCCAATATCAAGATTGAGAGCATCTTTCGGTGTTTCGCTAGTCGGAGCAGATTGATTTGCTCTTGCACCTCGGTAGAACGTGTACCAACCGTTTGCCGGGGAGAGTGGTGTAAGAGCGATTGTGACATATATTTCACCCTTCTCTGCTGTTTTCAGCTTTTTCGGATCTGCGACAGTCTCGCGGAATATACCAGCAAAAATGTGATCAGGCTGCAAAGGAACTGGTTTTGGGTGGCATAGCCGGGAGAGAACTTGTTTTTCTGCGTTCTATTGCTAATTAGTAGCAGCTCATGAATATCATCTCCTTTCAATTACATTAAGAAATGTATCTCGAACTTCAGAGCATACTGGAGGTATTTCGAAAGCGTCGTATTTCTCGCGTGGATGTTTAGGTTGTTTTTGCAGCGCGTCCGCAGTCCTCTGGGCCAGAACTTTGGGAATAGCTCCACGTATGATTTCGTAGTCAAGATTTCCTGTCATTGTCGATTAGCTTATCGACAACAGTGCAAAGTAAAGTAAAAATAGCACTAGGATGCGTGAGAGAGTTGCCTCGATTGAATGGGCTTGTAGGCGAAAGAAGTGCGAGGTTAATTGTCGATTTGAGTCACTCTAAAGATAACTTCGGCGGGAAGGAGGGGTGATCCAGGTGGGGCAAAATAGAATGATATACCCGGGTGCCCAACTTGCGATAGTGCTGCACAGAGCTAAGTCGCCAATATCAAGTGATTAATATTTTCCACTCTGAAATATGTCTAATAAAAAAACACTAGTGCAAGCAATATCGGATCAGCTGCTGGAAGTAAGATTGTTACTGCAAAATTTGATAACTTTTCACTCTTAAAGCTAATGCTCGAATTGTTATGTTATTGTTGGCAAAGACTTGGCATTAGCTGACTAACGCGATAATGCTCTGTACTATGGAACTACGTACAGAAATATTGCGAAATCATTAGGAAATTTAACGGTATATCCCCCTCCCGAGTTAGCGCATATATAAAATGAGGCGATTCAAATACATGCTTTTGCATAGCATACAGTATCTCCTCTCGGACACAGTCTAGTTCAATACACTATTCCTTAGGAAACGGTGGAGACTATTTAATTTGTCGGGGTTCACAGGAAATTGCATGTAGCAGACTTCAATTTCCAACAGCTTAAATCATAGTGGTTTAGACAGGACATTCTCGCATAGAGATGCTCGTTAAGCGACCCGTTCTTCCTATACTTACTCTCCACACTATGGTGTCGCTCAAAAAACTTCAATCCATGAATTCCGACTGATCTATCTACTTTCTGGCTTGTGGACCCTGTCTGGGAAACGAAACAGTCGGCTTAACCTTCCTCCGCTCCGGGCCACGCCTGAGCCGGCAACACTTACTACATCATGGACATTCAAGGGAAGGTCGGGATGTGCCGTATTGTAGTTCGTTGACTGCATCATATTCAAACCCTTACATACAATGCTGCGAATATTATCAAATTTTCCGTTCACCTGAATGGTTTCGTGGTAATAATAAGTAGCTACATTTATTGAACCTTTCTTGGCCGCTTCATGCAAAAGCTTGCCCTCTTCTTCTCGCTCCGGATACCATGAATCTTTAATAACGAGCAACGCGGTCGTCTTGTCTCCCTCTCGGCAGGCTTTCCAGCAGATTGTAGTCCTGCCAGCGACGTACGCTGATCGTTTCAGGAGGCCTTCAAGGATGAGGCGTTCTGGTCGTCCATCGCGTACAATCTCAACGAACCTTTTTCCGTCTGGAGAGGACCGAATAGTCGGGTCATGTCCTCACTGTACATCATCCATTCGAAGAAAACCCAGTACGCATGAAACGAATCTAAGCCTGTCTTTGTTAATATTGAACGGCCACAACGCGATGGCCCCTAGCCGGTTAAACTCCCAAACAGAATCGGCGTGTATCCTAGGCAGTGAGAACCTCCCTAGCATAGCGCCCCAGATCGCGCCAAGTTTTTGAGGTCGTATCTTCTTTCGGGTTATGTTTTAACTCCCCAATGACCAAAATTTGCGACCAACCGTATTTCGTTTTGTTAGTTGAATTCGAGTTATACACAATACCAGTATCTAGCTTTCGATCGGCCGTGCACCCGTCTAATGGTCGATATGGCTGTGTTAAAACCGCATGGTCGGCCGTCAAGTCAAATCCTTTCTCTACCGCCAAGTTGCGAAGGTTCCTGACCAAGGGAGCGAACCAATCCAAGACGTTTTTTTTTTTTCTTTTACACTCTCAGGCCACCTCTGCCATGCATCTTTGGCGAATAAGGGGCTATTGCCTTCTTAGCTTCGTCTGAAAACAGCGGCTCCAGCTTCTTCCAAGCCTTCCATGCTCCCAAAGTATGCTTCGTAAAAGCCACGTACACCAGTGTAGATTGATCCAAGCTCCTCTTTCAGCGCAGTATCTGCATGTTTTCGTTGTTCAGATGAATTAACAAAACTGCTCGTGGTATGTATATGGTGTTTGGTTAGGATAGGGGGTTTTCGGTGGAGGAGTATATTCGACAAGAGCGGCGTGGATTTTATTCCAGATTATATCGTCCGGCTCTTTGTTTAGGACTGCGACAAGTAATGGAATGAGCTGGTTTATATCATACTCGTCGGAGCTGATGACAGTATTAGGCCTCCTCAACACATAATTCAAGAGCTCTTCCGGGTATTGACGGAAGGCAAATTTCGTATATCCGGGGAGTTTCTCAGCGCTGACACAAGATCAAGAACTATATTTTGCAGATATACAGAATTAGAAGAACTTCCTTAAGGTTATTATCAAGCACTCACCTTCGCTGTCCAACTGATGCAAAGAATCTAACGAGTAAGGTAGACTTAAATGGTCGCAAACCGATTTGTAACCATCACAGAATCTATCTAACCAATCTCCAAGTGGGGTAACCAAGGATTCTTTTGTCACGATTAGACAGCCCGACAAATACAATGCGGCAACTAAATACAACCTAAAGGAGATTCCATAGGGTCCAGGTTGAATGCCCCGAGGGTGTAGGAATATATCCCTTGAGCCCGTTTGAGCTGATCAGTCAGCTGACACACAGCTGCGCCACTCCTTGTGGCTTAGTTTTCCGACGCCTTACCTGGTATAGGCGCAGATATAGGGAGGCAAATAGAAATGGCCCTGTACCCGGGTTTCTCCGCCCGCTTATTGGATCCTATCTAGGCCCTACGTGGCGTAAATATTCTGTACGGACTAACCATAATCCCCAATTCACATGACCACGGATATGCGCTTGTGCCCATCCGTCGGGTGGGTGGGCCCTGAAGAAACCCAATCTGGATATACTTGGATACTTGTGGACAAATCAGACATAGATCACCTGATTATCGCTTAGGTGGGCTGCTTAGGCCTGCCTGGCGTTGCGGAGCTCAGCGTTGAGGCTGTAGCGATTCCCATATGCGGAAGGTTGGCTTCCTCTATCATTGATATTTGCGATCATGATTACACCAGTCCTAAAATCTCGACAAATAGTCCGAATTTCTGTGCCGGGAGCAATTTAGTGAGGCCGCTTGCAGGCATCTCGCAGTAGGATCCAACAGATTGATACACGACCTGCCTGGACCTCCTGACAAAGCCAGTGATGATGAATATCGATGTGCTTAAGGCACGTTTGCAGTTGAGGATCTTCTGCCCCAAGTAGCCTGATTGTCTGCTGATTGTCGCACCGGATGGTAATGGTATGCTGCGAGTCGAACCCTATGGCATTGAATAAGCGCTTCTACCAATATATGTTCTTTCCCGCTTCCGATAGTGCGAGAAATTCGGCTTCAGTGGTTAAAGTACTGACTGTGCGTTGTTTACTAGCCTTCCAGTCTACCGATTCTCCGTACAGCTGGCAGAGATATGAGGTGGCACAGAGGCCTATGTACATCGAGTGGGTCTATATATACAGTGACTTCTCGTTAGCTACGGCGCAGGCAATTGGAGGCGGCTTTATTACTGACCTCTATCGAGTTTTGTTTCTCCTTGTTTCTCATAGTATTATTCGCCTTTCTCTCAAGCAAGAGGGCAACTAACTGTATAATCCTGTAGATTGGATAGTAAGCGTGAACGAAGCCTAACATGAGCAGACTTACTCATATTTCCACTCTAAATAGGCATAGAGATATACAATGGGCAATGTAACCAGGTGAAGAGTAGCCTGACCACCCGAGCCACGGGAGATCGATACATCCTTTATATACACGGTGGTGTAACTAAGGTCTTGACTCAGCATCGCTGTGGATCTCCCCGAGGTCGCTGCCAGTAGCCGAAGCTTAGTAGTGTGCGTAGATATAGGGTGCTTTAGCGTAGCCACAATTGCAAATAGACAGTCCCACTTTCAGGCCTAGAAACAAGCCCGAAAGGCCATCCTGACTGGCCAAACGACCACCAAATAAATATTCATCTGAATTCGCAACTTAGAATCCATATAGCGTGCTTCCCAATATCTTAAGAGTATAGATGACATCGCACGTGGTCACAGCCTTCTACTGACAGCTATGGGTGTCTGACAAATTCTAGAATTTAAACAACCTGTTTCAAGATATCTGCTAGATGGCCCCAGATAGCCTTACGGGCTTTATCATAAACATTGCTCTTGGTTCAAATAATATACCACCAGACAACCTCAGTACCTATTCGCGAACCATATAGAGTCAATGGCCGCGTTCACCAAACCCCATATTCTTTTCCCCTTTTGTCCTTTCTTCTTTTCTTTCGCATCCCCAGAA
>ML736474.1:0-11934 GCA_009193595.1 Aspergillus bertholletiae | reverse complement strand
TTTAATTTCTTTTTCAACTTGACTTGTACATGGGGGCGTGTCGAACCGTCTACTAGACGTTTCGACGCCTACCTAGCTTGAGCGCTTGTCAGCAAACGCCATTCTTTTCCCCCCCCGCTCCCCGACCGGTCCTTGACATACCAATAGTACTACTTAGTATTGTGTCTCTCCGTCCCCTTGGACGTTATTTGCCCCAAAACTGATCCGCTTTCAAACCCCCCTCCCTCCCCTCCTCTATCACCCGAATTTTTTCGGGTTGAGTGAAGAAAAGCTTGGGCCATTTATTAACTGGGGCTATTCTAATTTCGCATCGTGATGTCCACAACTGCCCCATCGTCAGCGTCGCCATCGGTCGTCCGAAGCCATTCCACAACCTCCCGACCTCCTTCCTATCGCCCTGTTGTCTCGTCCGATAATCCACACCGAACCCGAAGTGTCGCAGTTAGGCCCGCAACAGCTCATCAAGCCTCTCCACAACACCACTATCATCATTCGCAACATTACCATTCACATTCCCATTCAAAATCCCAATCTTATGATCGCCGACCCCCTTCGAACCAGGCGGTATTTGACAGCATAGCTCGTCGAGATTTTGAGCAACCAGTGCCTACCCGTAGGAGCAACTCAAGAGAACGGTCTCAGGAGCGTCCGTCTATTGCTTACCGTGCCGAGCCTCCTTCGAATAAACACCACCGGAACTTGTCTGTCCAGGGCCACCAGCGGGATAGCATCGACATGGCCGCCGCAGGGCCTGTCATGGCCGAGGGCGCTGCTAGCCCGCAGCAGGTTGCTTCGGGTTCACGCTTGCACCCGGGTACCATGCCGTCGAAGCGTCGCACGACAATCACCACCCCGTCAGGTCAGTGGGCTTTGGGGAAAACTTTAGGAGCAGGCAGTATGGGCAAGGTCAAGGTTGGGAAAAACATTGAGACCGGAGAACAGGTGAGCATGTCATATCTTTTGAGTCGGTGAACTTCGTTCAATTAATATGGTTTATCCTAGGTCGCCGTTAAAATTGTACCTAGACAGTCCACGGAAGAACACCGGAGTTCACGCGATGCTGAACGCGCAGATCGCTCGAAGGAAATCCGGACGGCTCGCGAGGCCGCCATTGTTAGCCTTGTAAACCATCCGTACATTTGTGGTATGAGAGACGTGGTGCGAACTAATTATCACTGGTATATGCTCTTCGAACTGGTCAATGGTGGTCAGATGCTGGATTATATTATATCCCATGGGAAACTGAAGGAGAAGCAAGCACGGAAATTCGCACGGCAAATTGCCGGTGCATTGGATTACTGTCACCGCAACAGCATTGTGCACCGTGACTTGAAGATCGAAAACATACTGATCAGCAAAACCGGTGACATCAAAATCATTGACTTCGGTTTGAGTAACCTCTTTTCCCCCAGGAGCCTTTTGAAAACATTCTGTGGCAGCCTTTACTTTGCCGCTCCAGAACTATTGCAAGCAAGACAGTATACCGGACCTGAGGTAGATGTCTGGAGCTTTGGGATCGTTCTCTACGTCTTGGTGTGCGGAAAGGTGCCGTTCGATGATCAAAGCATGCCAAAGCTGCATGCGAAGATCAAGCAGGGCGTATTTGAGTTTCCGCAGGGGCTATCCGCAGGTTAGTAGTACTACATGCACTCTTAACCTTTGAATTGTCACTGAATTTTGCTTAATTGCAGAATGCCGCAGCATCATTTCGCGCATGCTGGTCACTGATCCCAAACAGCGTGCAAGTTTGGTGGAAATTATGAACCATCCATGGATGAATAAAGGATATAGTGGTCCTCCTGAAAATTATCTTCCACACCGTGAACCTTTGCAGCTTCCACTGGACCCAGAAGTTGTCGAGAAAATGACAGGCTTCGATTTTGGCTCTCCAGAATACATCACCACGCAGCTCACCAAGATCCTAGAATCTGAAGATTATCAGCATGCCGTGAGAACAAGTGTGCGTGAGCACCCAGCGCCGAATCATGGTGAGAAGAAGCGCGGCATGTTCGATTTCTATAAGCGGCGAAACTCAACGAGCCGGGATACCCTCTCTGCCCCTTCTGCAGAGGCTGTTCAACTGGGAAATGATCCTTTGAACGCATACAGTCCCCTATTGTCTATTTACTATCTGGTTAAGGAAAAGCTTGAGAAGGAACGGGCCGAGAAAAATCCAGGGGCCCTTGGTGTTCCACACTCGGCCGGAGATGCTATGCTTCAGATGCCCGACCTCCCAGCTCCAGAAGCCGCATACACCAATCAATATCAAGTGCCCGGGGAGAAGGACAATACCAGACGGGCTCGCCCTCGAGCCAGGACCCACGGCGACGATGATCTCGCCGAGGAAGTCAAAAATCTCAATCTGGTTCCTGGACAGGGATCTCCGGCTCCTACAGCGTCACAACTAGAAACCCCTATCAAGAAAGAAAGCACTGCAGCGGGTATCCTGAGACGATTCAGCACCCGCAGGACAAAGGACCGCAGCCGCGACCCGGACCGTGGCAGGGTTTCCAGTCCTCATGCCCCATCATTAAACGTTCAGCCACCTGCCGACTCGGCCTCTCCATTGTCTAGAGGGTTTAGTATGAGAAGGGCCCGGCGTCCCGAGCCAACTCCTGCAAATATTCCTTCTGTGGGCAGCCAGCCGCAGCACCAAGATCTTCTCAAAGCCCCGGGATCACAAGAGCCGGCCTCACGATCCAACAAATCCCTAGGAAGATCAACTAGTGTCAACTCGGCTGATTATCGAGCTCGACGGGCAGCACGCAGGGGTGATCAAGACGGAGCAGGCCAGCCACCTCCAACCAGTGGGTCTGATTATTCTACCGCGAGTGCACATAAAGATCAGACACCCCAGAAAGAGACCAGGACAGGTCGCACGCATACCTCCAGAACGATGTCACTCGGCCATGCTCGCCGTGAAAGTATACAGGCTCGTAGGGCTAGACGGGATGCTGCTAGAGAGGCCAATGTTCCCGAGGAGACTGATGCAGACATCTCTGGTGCAGGAACTGCACTGGAAAGTGCAAATGAAGGGGAAGACCTATCTAAACCAGTATACCTCAAGGGTCTTTTCAGCGTTTCTACCACTAGTAGCAAACCACTTCCCTTTATTCGAGCCGATATTATTCGCGTCCTTAGGCAGCTGTCCGTGGACTACGTTGAAATAAAGGGAGGCTTTAGCTGCTGCCATACGCCGAGCATTGAGATCGATAAAGTGGTTGATGTCGGGCCTCCAAGCCCGGATCGACAGGGCCAATCGTCTAATCACCGGCGACGTATCAGCTTCGGGGGGTTCCTAGGCCATGATGATGGCAAGGAGGAGACCCGACACACCCCCAGGTCCCAACGTCGAACCCGTGCACCGGATCATAGCTTCGTCACAAACTCAGAGGCGTCTGAAGAATATCTTGCTGCACGTGACAACGTGGTAGTCGGAGAACGCGTCATGGGCGAGACTACCACGCGAGTGCAGAGTGACACCGGAGAGAACCTGGTTCTCCGGTTTGAAATCCTTATCGTCAAAGTACCGTTATTCTCTTTGCACGGTATCCAATTTAAAAAGGTGTCCGGCGGCATGTGGCAATACCGAGAGATGGCAAAGAAAATTCTGGACGCCCTGAAACTCTGAGATGCATCTTTAATCTTCATACGATAGCATGAGACACTACTGTCAGTCATACGCCCTATGGTTGATGCGAATGGTCAGTATCATGAAGCATTTGCATGAGCGTCATTTTTTTTGTCGTGTTTTTCCTATGTGATTTCCTTTTCGTTCCATCTTGCCTCTACATGAATTACCGTCGGCTTCTGGTTTGCATTATATTGAGCTGGCTCATTTCGCAGGTCGCTGTTACTGGTCTATCTTGGTGTATATTAGAACCGAGCAAGGACGACGCGTCATGGATTACAGTCGATTTACCTACCCTTTGTCCCATGCGGCTCTCGGCGCTGTTGTTTTGTATATTTTGTCCCGAAGTTGTTGCATGGCACCCTATAATGTAATTTTGCATGTCATGTAGGTCGAGAGCTAGACCTCATGCACGTAGCATATAATGTACCGAGTATTGGCCCTTTCCTGACCAAACGCGACTTCCGCAGTGATATGAGTTTGACTACGTAGTCATGTCATGGGTGTGCTGATCGGGTTGCCCTCACGATGAAGCCCAGAATCACACATGTAGAGGTTGCCATTGAGCAACTGCCAGTGATGATGCTCTTAAGGAATACAGATTACAGATATAAATATAAAGGATTAAATTATACGAAAAGGGGCGGGATTCATCTGTCCTTGATAAAACCAAGTGATCGAAATCTATTCTAGTACAAAAGACTACAACAATATTTGTTTAATTGACCCCGGAGCTCAAAAGTCAAAGATATCTACGAGATAAGTTATAACAAATGTCAAAAGAACTCGGCTAGGTGTTGAACGAAAAGGGCTTGGATTAACCACTATTCGAATGAGAATCTAATTTTATTTTTTTTTTCTTTATTTTTTTCCCTCACGATATTCTACAAATTCTTTCCAGTTGTGAATTAACTCTATATACAGTATTGTGGCCTTTAGGGTTGAGAGGCGAGTGGCTGCAGGTACTAACACACTGGCCCGTCGCGAGATGATGTATCTTGCGAGGAAACTTCCTTGTTATCGAGTTTATATGGAATTTTGTTGTTTAGGTGATGATCATTATGATTCCAACTTCAATTGTCAGATTCATCTCGGACCCTTGCGTTTGTTCGGTAGTGCTACATTTATATATCTTGGATCACTCAGCTCACGGGAATCAGTTGGTGAGATATCCTGTACTGCAGTGAAGTTGGTAATGAATGGGGATGTGAATAATATATATAATACTAGCTCCTTGCCTGGTGAATAATATAAATTATTAGCTAACTAGTACTATGGGTCTATGAAAAGTAAGTTAGAGATTGTAGATACTATTTTCTCCAGGATTGAAACACAGGGTTACACTGGGCACGAAATAAGATGGCTCTCTCTGGCCCCACACCGACCCGCCCAGGGCTAAGGCCCAAGGCCCAAGGCCCAAGGGTACCCCGGGGACTCGCCCGGGCAATGAAACCGTGACCGCTAGCGGGCTAGCTTGCTGGCTTGGCCCTAGGAATCAGCGCCCGCGCCTAAAAGTTTAGAGCCCGCAGCGGCGTGCAGTCTGGGCTTTGTTGTACTCTATCCTTCCCCTGGACGGTCGGAGTCTAGCCATTTTCTGAATCGCACCCTAGTTTCTGATCTCAAATTCTCCATATAATTATTCATAAGCAGTTATAATATCCATATTCCTATCGAAAAGAGTACGTAATATAGACGATAGACTATTATGGATATGTGTAGGTAGTAGCTTATATCTTGTACATTGTAGCTTGCAGGTTGTGGTCCGGGGCCATAATTTTGGCCAGTTGGTGGCTCCACGGGGTTTTAAAGTTTCATGGTGCTTGAGGTTTGGACACGGTCCATACCAACCAGTTGGCACACTGCAATGAATTCTCAGTCCATTTGTACTGATCTGGTACAATTTCTCCTGATAAACAATAAAAATATAGATATAGATATATATAGATATATATATTAATTAAAAATAAACTGCAAGTATGCTCTAGTAGAAGAGTTTTTGTAGCTACTCTGTACCTTACTTAAATTGCAACCGGTCGGGTGACCGGAGAGTGAGATACCCCAATTAGTCATCCAACATCAATAGCAAGCAGTCGCAAAAATATTCAATAGAACCTTTTTCAGCAGCTCTACAGCCTTCACTAACGTCATTATTTTAATTCTAATACTAGATTCAAATTCAGAAGAAATTATTCTATATATTGAAGTAGTATAAATCCTATATTTCTCGGGTTGGGCAGAAATGTGTGCTGATTGGCCAGTCTTTGACTGGCTGCAGGAAGACGGCAAGCTGCAAACGAGAGGAAAAAGAGGCACCAAACGGCCTGAAAACTGTTTGCCTTTAGGATCTTTTTTATTGCTCTGTTCTATTTTTCTTTTTTCTTTTTCAACGCTAGAATGGTTTCTTAAGATTTAGACCTCCCCCCTCCCCCCCAACAGGCCATGACCTTCTCGTTGAGGATTTATAGCATACTATAGAAAAACAACCTAACTCTTTTCATCTTTAAGATTTTGAAATTTGTTTTCCCACTAGAATCCGATCTCGATAGAATACCTTTTCAGAGCTCTTTTGAATCTTTGATATTAAGACCCATGACTAAGCTACAAGAATTACCTGAATAGGCTTAGCACCGTATATTAGCGTCATGAGGGCGAGTGACCCAGATACCCAGTGATTCCCAGGCTCATTCAAAGTCTCCTTTTGGGCTTTACTCTGGTCCCTTCAAAGTTCAGGCTTGGTCTATTTGACGAATTTTCTTCCAAACTTGACTATTTCCAGCTCTATCTCACTGTGCCTGTTACGATGGTCATTGATTTGACAGGAGATTCTGATTCCGAGGATCAGGATAAGCAGATCTTCTCACAGGTCAGTTTTCTGATTTCTGAACTTCTGAGGCCGGCGCGTTAGTGTTATTATCCAACCCACCCCGTGTTTTACGAAGAATGGCCACTCGTTGGTTGCATATCCTGGATATGCAGCACTAATCCTATTATCTATATAATACTGCTATCATATCATAACCCCCCTTTTTTTGGTCATCCTAAGTTCTTAACCTACGTGACCTTTTCCCTCCAACTCCCTCTTTCTTATTTAATCTTTAATTTATTTTCCTTCCTGTCTAAATCTGCTTGAAACTTGAGTTTCCCTCACTTGGCATGATGAACTTTGCAGATCTCATCCAATTCGAGGCATCCCAACTAACATCAAGATTAGCTGCACTCGAACATTCAATCAGCCACTCAACCTGCCCCAAATTTTTTCGCTCACTTGACACATCGGCCACCGCCATCCTCAGTACCTCTGAAGAGAAGGTTGGAGAGCAACCCTGAGTCAGAGTTATACGATTCCTTTTTCCACTTCAGAAAGAAGCCTTCAGCACCCTTGGTGGGATCTTCTGCGGCTTCAAGTTCTGGGTTCCTCCAGAAGGTCCATAATGGCCGCCTGAATAACTATTCCATAGCTACAGAGCTCCAACTTAGCACCCCAAGCCCAACTCCGGTCACCAGGGAGCCAAGTAAGCCGATACAGACCATCAGTGTTGTAGTTCCCTCCCCATCTCAACAGCTGAGGCAAGAAATTGCGTCTGCCAAGTGGGCATCAAACTCCCCAAGTTGTACTCCTGAGCCGACGGGAGTCTCAGAGAAATTCTACCCAACTAATGCACATGTCGAACGCGCTGAGAAGGGTGCTTATCCAAGAGCGCGGAGAGTCAACCGTGCTGCGATCCCTCTGCCTATTGGCAAGCCCGGGCCCATCTTAAAGAAGAGACCAAGGGCCCTCGATCGGCAATACCGCACCCTAGAACGCAAGCTTTCTCTGGTCAAGGGGCCTGAGGTCACGGTTGCGCCAGCTGATGGACCAAAACTCGCAAAAGTTACTGCTAATTTTGAGTTCATCAATAGCTACAAACTCCACAAGGGGGTTTCCCCTGCCCCAGCTGAATTTATTGGTGGCTGTAGCTGCGGGAAATATTGTGACCCTAAGAGGTGCCCATGCTCTGAAAAGGAGGATGATTCAGCGGACAATATCATTCCGTATCAACAAGCCCGGGACCGCCCAGACCTTCTAGTCCTGACTCCAGAATTCCTGAAACGCTCGACAATGATCCTCGAATGCGGTGCACAGTGTGCCTGTGATAGGAGGTGCTGGAATCGGGTCGTCCAGCGTGGCAGGACTGTGGAACTAGAAATTTTCCACACCGGCGTTCGTGGCTTTGGTAGGCTTGCCTTCTCGTTCTCTTTCTCTCTCTCTCTCTCTCTCCCCTTCACACATGACTTAGGAAAGGAATGGGGTTAACCTTTTTTTATTTTTTTTTTTTTAAAAAAAAATAGGTCTCCGATCTCCCAGCTATATTAGAGCGGGCCAGTTTATCGACTGCTACCTGGGGGAAGTAATTACCAAGCAACGCGCAGATATCCGTGAAGAGATCGCGGTGAAGAGTGGCCATTCGTATCTTTTTGGGCTCGACTTCTCCCCCGAAGTTGATGAAGAAGACATCTACGTCGTGGACGGACAGAGGTTCGGCAATGCAACTCGGTTCATGAACCACTCCTGCAAACCCAATTGCCGAATGTTCACCGTCACCAACACAATCGGAGACGAGCGTCTCTACAATTTGGCTTTCTTCGCCTTGAAGGATATCCCCCCCATGACGGAATTAACCTTCGATTACAACCCTGGCGCAGAGAGAAGCAAACAGGTTGATTCTAGTGTTGTGGCTTGCCTGTGTGGAGAGAATAACTGTCGAGGTCAACTCTGGCCGAGCAAACGCAAGGGCACTAAATAAAACTTTTATTTAGCCCCTCGCTTTGCATCGATGTTTACTTCTGCTCCCCCCTTCCTTGTTTTGTTTTTTTTCCACTTCTTTTTGTATGTGCATGTACCATTGGCATTGCATTGGAAAGCGTTTGCACAACCCGGCGTTTCTGTCGTTGATGAGCGATTCTACCTCCATTTTTCTCTCTCCCAAGAGTTACATATTCTACAAGATGAAGGCTGGCCTTCTTCTCCCTGACACAATCGGGTTGTTATTCGCACGATGTATTTCTCGAACTCTAAACTGTAGATGAAATGACGATTATTTATTTGTCCGGCCACGGCCGATTACGATACATGTAAAATTTATTTTTTTTTTTTATTTTTTTTTTTATATTTTTTTCTTTTATTTTTTTACCTTGGAGATAGCTGAGCTGCGAAAGAGAGCACTCGTTCTTCTGTCTCGGTTTCCTTTTTTTGTCGTTTATACCTTTCTTCTTTTCCTTCCTCATCTTTTGGAATTCGGGGCTTTCTCTATCCAATTTGGCCTGCATCTTGGTTGTTCCATAATCTATTTTTTGTTATTGGAGTGGGATTCTTCCCTTTTACATTTTTTTTAACTATTCTTTTGTTGATATCATGATGAAGGACACCTTCGATACCAGCACAGCGCAACGTCCTTGACTAGACATGATTCCGATACCTGAAATCAATTACGGATTATTTATTACCATAGCTGTTCCTTTACTGGCGTGGGCTACTCTTATATTCATTATTCATGATCAACTCGCAATGATGTGAAATGAGAGATCCGTAGTAGTATTCCATCGTGGACACTCATCTAAAAAAAGACTACCATATCACATCCGTCCTTTCTATATTGAATTGGTAGACGCCATTGACCATTGACCGTTGACCCAAACTCCAAATCAACCAATCAACCCAGTTGATAACACCTTGTTCCGTATATGCAGCAGATAGCCAGCCACCCTTAATCGCTAATTAATATACCAAATCGCTCCATGAGTCGCGATGGGCGTAAACGTCGAGAGAGAGAAGAAGAAAAGAAAAGAGAGTAAGAAGAGTAGAAGAAGAAGGAGAAGAAGGAGAAGAAGGAGAAGAAGAAGAAGAAGAAGGAGAAGGAGAGAGAGCGCGAGAGCGAGAAGGGGAAAAAAGAGAGCGAATAAGTTTAAGCACGCCCCTCCATGACCTCAAAGATACCACCCATCACGAACCGAGGCTGAGACACTTGCGACGCCTGGCTCTGGCCAGACGAGCGATCGCCGGCGACAGAAGAGAAAATATTGGCATTTAGGTCCATGGGAATCCCGACCGGGTCGACGGGGCGGGGCTCCATGAGGTCGAGACCTTGTCGCTCGATGGCGTCCTCGTCACATCGGGTTCGTTCCTCGCTGAGGGCTAGATCGACCTTGGACGGACGATGGCGGAGAAAGACGAGCGACGGCCGACGGAAGACAGACGACAGGCGGAAGGGACTCTGGCTACGACTGCCAGTGTCGCTGGCATCGGAGCGGGAGCCGGAAGCCGGGCGGTAACCACGGTTGAAGCGGCGGAATGGTGAGGTGGGTGACGAAGTGGGACTGTTAGTAGTGGAGCTGAGAGGGCTGGCCGTAGAATAACCATCGCTGCACACGCGGTCCTGAGGGGGCTGGAACGACGTGTGCAGGGAGAGGCCGGGGGTCGAGGTGAGGTTGGGACGCATTGTTTTGGTGGGAAAGTGGTTTAAGTTTTTGGAATGAATGGGGGAACAGTCAAAATATGATCTGTAGCAAAATCGACGATGCCGAGTCGATCCTTTAAAGTTGATGGGCTCCGGGATCGGTTTGCCTCGTCTTGAGCGGGGGAGGCGATATTGAGTTTTTAGATCACGATGGGGGTTTCGAATGAAGGGAGAAAAAGGACCCTAACCAGTTGGTGGCCGTTGGCGTAGTGAGTGTGTGTATGTGACACGTCGAATGAAGGAGAATGATGATGGAATGAATGCCTGTTGGTAGACGGGGATGACTGGGACGGTATAGATCGCAAAGGAATGGCCAAATGAATGGATTTAGGATCCCAAGCGAGTCATTTCAGGTGGGTGAGAAAACGAAGGACAGTTTCCGGATGTACAGTGAGATAATAGTAAGAGTTTAGAAGACGATCGACAGCTCACCCACACGGGAACGACGGGTAGCAAATGAATAGGGACGAAGCAACGTGAGAGATTGAGGGATGAAACAAGTCACCGTAACCACCACTACTCACTCGACGGAGAAGAAGAATAAATCCAATAATAATAATAATAATAATAGCAATAGTAATAGTAGTCCTCAATCGATAACGAAGGGAAGAGAAGGACTGAAAAGAAAGAAAGCGAGAGAGAGAGAGAGAGAGAGAAAGAGAGAGAGAAAGAGAAAAGAAAAGAGAAAGAAGGGCGGGCGAGGGATGAAGTCCAACAGAGACACAGGAATAACAGGATGCTTTATAAGGATCGGAGGATTTCCATCTCCAGGCGATCGGAAATGGTCTGCAAGGATGAATGAGCTCGTGAGCGAGGAATCAATTCAATAGTGCAGGGAAAACCTACGTTTCAAATTGAAAATCCAACGCAGAGAATTGATGACGAACGCAGCGAAAATGGGATTGTTGATCCGTCACTTCCACTGCAAACGTCCAGTTTCTCCGTTTCCGTCTTTACCAACACGTCTCGACGGACTATGGCACAAAACGACTCTTGCCGTTCTCAGTCGGATGCACAGCAAGCAAGTAGTTCGGTTCACCAAGGGGTGGAAAGGGAAAACAAACTATTGCTTCTTACCAGTTCACTAGTGACTTACCTCCCCAATCTGGCAATCAGGACTTCTTTCCACCACGCAACTTTCCTCTCCCTCTCTCTCTCTCCTTTTCCTTCTTTCTCCTCTTCTTCCTCTTCGCTGACTACATTCCTGAAACCTTCCATCCAGAATCATCCGCTCCATGATCGGAATCGATCGTAGTACGGAGTACATCCTACTACTTCCTCATTCTAAGAGAACATATTCACTCAATTCTCCCTCGCGCCACCGCTATGCAATGACTCAAGTCTAACATGATGATATCTGTACAAATACTACATAGCCGACAGCTGAATGCGTAAAAAAAAGGAAAAAGAAAAAGGAAAAAAAAAACAGAAAAACAAAAAAAGAATACAAGTCTTCGTTATATATACAAAGTCAACGTTACGTCTCAAAACGTCATCACAGCATAGCTCATACCACACACACACACACACACACACACACACACACACACACACACACACACACACACACACTTCTTTCCTTCTCCCCTCTCCCCACTTGGCCCTTTAGCTATCCCGTCGTCGACGCTGAGTGAAGCTCCGACGGATACTTTCCCCCCAAATAGAGTCATCCAGCGATTGCATCACATCCTGCGCACTGATCACACTGTTCTGTCGTGATCGTCCGGGAGACAAAGACAGCTCGTCCTGCAGATCCGGCCCATCTCCATACGATGACGTCGTATTGGCCCGAGCACGGTTCGGTGAGAG
>ML736473.1:0-12216 GCA_009193595.1 Aspergillus bertholletiae | reverse complement strand
AGGGGGAGGTTAAGTAAGGTGATGATGAGAATGGAGTACGGGAGGGGGATAGAGAGAGTCGAATGGGTAAAATCAAAACAATGACTTCAATATGGGTGGGAGTGATGGATTGACTGTCTTTCTCTCTCTCCACACCGATAAGGCAGAGACGGTTAAGATCTATAAATAGGAAACCAACCCAGGGTTTCAGGGGAGAGAGGGGGGAAATGGTCCGAGGAATTCTTTGAACAGGGGGAAGAGAGTGCGGAGGAGAGGGTTCATTGAACATTGACATGCACTCCACTGTTGAGCCGCCCGAGAACCACCGACACTTCACATGTCCATGTCCACCCTGGTCGATCACTGCGCCGTCACTGCCGATGCCGACCCTAGGCTCATCGATCTCATCTTTCATTCATGCAATGCGCCTGCGTTTTTGATTTCTCTCTCTCTAAAACTAAATTATCCAACAAGGAGAACTGGGGTTATCGTTTCCAATGCAAAAAAAAAATATTCCATCTTTTCTGCCCGCAATTCCAAACGGAAAAAAAAAAAAAAGTTCACACAATCTCAAAACACCTGCCAAGTTCATAAATAAAAAATATTACACAGTGTACAGGAAGAATGCAGAGAAGGAAAAAAAAAAAACAAAAAAATAAAATAGGAAGCCATAAAAGTCCCCTTCCCCTTCACCTCCGTTTGCCTGCTTGCATATTGGTAAACAACAACTTAAACCCGTTGCATAATGCCCGCATATCCGGGTATGGATTGCGTTGTAGCTCGTAGCCTTGGGGAATCACCTTCACCGGCCAACTATGCAGTCGCGCGTTTTCACCGGCTTTAAAGCAGAGGAAAAAGTATCCGGCATGCTTGGGATCAATACAGAACGCATAGGCGGATCGTTTGGGGTTCGCTTTCGTATAAGTCTCCAACCAAGAGTCTGCATGTTTGATTAGTGACCGGCCCCATCGTGGGAAGGGGGAGATACTCACACGTAGCATCCTTAGTGCCGTCCTGGTACTTCTCATGCAGCATCATTTCATCCACTTTCTTGGCCATCGCTTTAACATGATTGAAGATCAAATCATCCAGGTCACTATACGTATACCGACCCCCAACCTTCAGAGTCCGTCCCACAGAAAACTCATTTTCCTTGTCCAACTCAAGCACATCAATATGCTGGAAGATGCCATCGGCCACCTTCCAGGTCACAGCCAGATGGTCATGGCCCTTCGACGACGGTCGAATAACCACGTCGCCTCGACTTTGCGAGCCGAGAAATTCCTCCGCCTGGGTCGAATTGAATGGCCGGAACAATGGGTGCTTGATAACCCGCATCGTACGTCCGCCACTTTGAGTCTTCTCCTGCTGGGACTCGCGATCCTGTTGCTCTTGCCGGTCATCCCACTCCCCGCGCAGGCGGTCTTGGGAGTTAGACACTGGTCGACTGACTTGCTCCTCCCGTAGAGAGACATTGCAGGTGAAGTTTTTACGATTCAAGAACAGGATCTTGGCCGACACGGTCTGATGCGGAGAGTATAGTGCCCGCACGGGTATATCATACCGATCCGTAAGCTCGGACTCGGGAACGAGGGCGTCGATACCACAATCCAGTTTGCCGTCAATGTGGTCGTCCGACACCCGCTTAATGGAGATCGGCACCACCATACCTTCGGCCAAAGTGTCCGACGTCTCACCCGTGAGCATGGTAAAGATATCGTCCGTACTGAGGAAGACATACTGCTTCCGCAGTTCCTCATACGGCTGTTGCAGCTCCGCCCGAATTGTTTCGAGTGTGGCGCGTTTTCGCTGATTGAGGTTCTTTTCCAGCTGTTCCGCATACTCCTCCAGGATCAGATCGTTGACTCGGTCCTGGGCTTCCTCACGGAACAGTTTCCGCACAATGGCGCCGGTGCCGTTCTCATCCGTTTCCGCCTTGATGTCTTCTTCGTCCAGCTCCAAGGCATCGGCGGCCATCTTACGAGCAATGTCGTAGTCTTCGGGGTGGACTCGAGTGTTGTCCAATGGATCTGCATCCGGGTCGACATTCTCGAAATCGACGTACAAGAAGCTAGCACAGTTGTTCCAGACCTTGACACCCATGGCGGGATACTGCGCATTCACGCCCAGAAGCTCTACGCGATTGTTCACCACGCCGCCGTTCATGTTGACGATCTTAAGCAGGTGGGCTGCCTTACGGGGACCAAGACCACAGACGTAAGGAAGAAGGTTCGCCGTCGAGGAATCTGTCACCGCTTCATTGATATCCACACCCACCAGGTTCACCATATCCACCAATGCCGTCTCCAATTGTTTCAGAAGTAGCTCCTGGGTAACCAGCTGCTGACCTGGCTTGAACTGAATAGAGACGATATCCCGGCCTAGTGAAGCATACTCCTTCAAGGGGCTCTGCAGGTACTTAGCCAAAGCAACACAGTAATGTGTCAAAGGGGCAAAACTGGGGTGGTCTTTCTTTGCCCGCTCGCTATGCTGATAAAGACGTGCCACCTCGTCATTCACAATGATCACTTCCAAGCGATCACTGATCTCTTCATCATGGTCGTCAGTGTACGGAGCGCCGCGTAGGTCCTTTTTGTCGACAACCTCAGCCAGAAGTTTGTATAAACGGCGAGTCTCCGGCGACATGCCGCTGACGCCAATGACATCCGGTCGGCGACGGTCCACCAGCTCCACAAAGGCTTCAACATCCTTGCCATCTGGAATGTTCCGATCACGATCTCCAATTGACAAGTCAACAAACTTTCCGTTCTCTAACACACGGCCGTCCTCTTCGATGTAGGCCCAATGTATAGGTTCCCGTCCGATAATGCCGCTCCCAGTAGATAAAGCCAAAACGCGGGGAACCGTTCCCAGCACCATTCCCTTAGGCTTATAGGGAGCTTGATCCAATCGCTGAGAGAAAGTTTCTCGGCATTCCTTCGCCACATGGTTCTCACATTCCTGACGGATGTTCTCTTTCACGCTGCGGTTTATCAGTCGCTCCAGCTTACCAAGAGCCATGTCCAAGACATCCCGACGAGTACGGTTCCAGCCGTCCGCGATTTCGCTATAGTTATCGGATTCAATGTCGGGATAGAGACGTTGGCGGAACTGGTCAAAGTTCTCAAAGCGGACCTTGACTTCCACCAAGCCCTCCTCTTCGGCCTTAAGCATGCGAAGATAGAGCTCCGGTCGGCGGGCGATATCACTGAGCTGTTGGTTTCGAAGGTATTTGAACTCGTAGTAGGGGTGCTGCTCGTCGATTCTACGCAGGCCTTTCTCAGTTCGGAAGCAGTCGACAGCGCCATTCATATAGTACGCCTGGCGAATCACCTTCCGCATCTTAGGGCTCATCACGATTTCCTCGGCGAATAAGCTCTTAGCAGCTTTAATAACATGCGATGCATTGGAGAAATCATTATCCACAAACCCATCGGCCATCTCCTCCGGCCTCTCCGCTGGGTCTTCCGTATATTGACGGCGACCTTCCTTCAAAGCATTTTGCGCGAAGGAGTCTGCCGTAATACCGAACGCACGCACCAAGCCGTATGCCTTACCATTTCGGACACGCTCGAAAAAGGTCTTGCTTGATGCTTTCCGCCGGTGTGTTTCGCCGTTGGAATCACTGTTCATAAGGGCCATATCCCGCAGCTGGGATGCATACTGAAAGTGAATATAATCCTGTACATCTTGAAGCTCTTCCATAGTGACGGCTGCTGGGAGCATCTCCTCCACAACGGAGTCGCTCGCATTGAATAGGCTCTGTAGGTTATCATAGGTTTTCTGTATCGTATTTCGCTTCTCTACCAGAGCCTTGAACTTGAGATCATGGTCGAATATGTCCCAGAGGTCCGTCATGTTCAAAAGCTTCTCCGCTCGTATCGTGTACTGAGATGCGTCACCATCTTCGGCACCCTCGGCAGGACCTTTGACAGCATGGATCATGTAGTCCTTCCGATGCTGAAAGATGAACGGGACTTCCCAATCATCCGTCACTAAGAACTCAAGTACCTTGGCCACAGATCGTTGAAAAGGTTCGCGCAGCTCGGGTTCAATGCGCTTCTTGAGGAGCATGAGGTTAGAGATCCAGGAGGCTTCTTCTCTGAATTGCTCTTCAGTTAGGACAACGTTGCGATACGGCTTCCGGGCAATCTGATGTCTTTCTGGTTCATCCAACAGACGGATCTGATTATCCTCCTCCGTTAACATCTTCTCCGCTAGCTGAGATGGCTCAAAGACATCCTTGAGATCCAAGTGTTTCTCTTGATCTACTTCTTGCTCTTCCTCTTGATCCTCCATCTCTAGAGCAAACAAGTATTCGTTACCATCTCCAAAAGCCGCGCGCATATCCTCTAGGGCATTTTCATCTAAACCAGCAGCATCAGTAGCTCCTAGACCTGTCATGCCCTTCTTCGCAGGACGCGCAATCTCTAAGTCCTCTCGTTCCCTCTGCAGTTCTTCATCCGAGAAAACGTCCTCCTCAATGAAATCATCCATCTCATCATGCATATGCCTCCTATGCCCAGGCCGTCCGTAATCGCCTGCAGCTTCCTCTTCTTCGTCGGAGTTGAAGATATCGTCGATGCCTTGAGAGGGTTGTCGAAGATCGCGATCTTTATGTCCTCTTTTCAAGCGCTTGAATTTCGACTAATAGAATCATAAGTTGAATCAGCCTAAGGCATCCTATCACATACGTAGCTTCACCGGCATACAGACAGATGGGGTTTCGACATACCTCCGTAGTAACCGGGGTTTGAAGTGATGGGTTGAGTTCTCCAATGAGTTCCAAGTCTTCCTCATCTAGATGCTCATCCTCGCGCTCGCGTTCTTCCCTGCGTCGCTTCCTTTTCTCCCGTCGGCGCTCCGCGCGGTCTTCAAGTTCTTCATCTTCATCGACAATAAAGCCTTCCCGGACCTGTCACGAAGATATTCAGTTATGGCTCAAGCCTAGTCACGCCTCCTCAAATCGGGAACCTACTGCACGGGCCGCCTCCTCGTCGTCATCATCATCTTCGTCCTCCTCACTTGAGTCGTAGTGGTTCGCAGTGCCAGCACCCTGATGACCTTCACCTTCATCTTCATAGTCATCGGCTAACTCTTCATTCTCCTCATCATCCAGCATGGCCTCTCCCTCGACAAGATCGCGGGCGCTCATCTTGTATTTGTTGTGAAAGGCACGCTTCGATATGTAGGGAGAAAGGTGATGGGTGTTTCGGAAAGGATATGGAAGGGAATCAAAAGACGAAAAACCTAGAACAGCCGCCACTAAAGACGGCACCACAGAAAGTCCGGTCCAATGGACTCCAACGAATTGTGGGTATTGATGATACTTTGAAGACTGTCTGAATCAAATTGGAGGTTGTCGGCGAGCAAAGAGGCTCTGTGGCGCAGGCCAAGCTTCACCGCCCGGCGGAGCTATATGTGGCTGTACTGCGATATCACGTGTAGTGATTCTAGACAATATGTCATGTGATCTCATCCGGTATCTTCGGGGACAAGGAGCTGAAGGTGAAATTCAGAGAGAAGAGACTCCACAGAGTACTTGATTTCATCTCCATACGACTACAGGCATATATGGAAAGGGACTGTTTGGTCATCGCGTCATCTTGTTTTACGATAAATGAATAGTACTCCGCACACTGCGGGTTACATGAATTGGAAGACCAAAAGGGGATTCCTCGCTAACTATGGAGTAGTTCAAGGGCGAATGTATCCACTGCTAGGACGTAGATATACAATGTACATATATTGGGTACAACCCAACGAACATGTGGGGAGCATCAGCGTCCACAATGGGGTTGCATAGAATGGCTATAAATAAACGGGATCCGAAGCGCCATCTAAATGGGCACGGAGGAATATCCAAGAATAATTACGGAGGATTTTGATATTTAGATGGATAAAGGCAACTTATTGGCTCTGCGAATGCACTGTATTCCTCCTATCAACTCGCTTTTCACTTCATTTACTTATTTGTCTTTTTTTTCCCATTTTGATTTATATTTCTAGATTTTTTTTTCTTTTCTTTTCTTTTTTTTGGGGGGGGAAGGGCTTCCTCGTACTATTAGTACTAGTATCCGGAGTAGTACCTTTCATCTGAGTAATAGTAGTGTTCCTTTGTGAAGAGACCCGCGCGCTTGTTTCCTGGTGGGGGATCCAGACTCACTCTCTAACACCGTCTTCTTCTACCCGAACAGAAACTCCCACCATACAGTCAGCGCCTCAGTTGGACGTTTCATGCAAGACCTTTTTGGACTATTCTCCCCCCTTTTTTTCTTTTTTCTTTTTTTTTTTCTTTTTCCCTTCCTCTTCTTGCAAAATACTCGAAGACCATTATTCCACGTTAACCATAGGGTTAAGATAACCAATCGAGCCTAGTATAGACCGGCGTTGAATTCCCCACCTTGTCTGCCTGGAAAACACGGCGCTTGTCCACACCTCAGTGCCAATATACAAACGGCTTTCCTCTTTTTCTTTTCTTTTCTTTTCTTTTTCTGGCCTTTTTTCAGTTTTGCATTCTCACAAGATAGCCATTAATTACCTATCACTATTCACAAGTACCCCGATATTTCAGTTCCTTAAAAGGATTACGTCCGATAGATTGCAAGAGGCGTTGGCACAACCCTCCATTCTCTTTCTCTCAATTCACCCCTCATTGACTGCGGCAGAGTAACTCTGCCGTCCAACCATGGCTGATCAATTTAAAGCTCGAACGCTAAAACGCAAAAATGTCAAAGGTCTCGCTCTGAATGCAGCGCCCAAGCCCCCCTCCAACCCGTCCGATGGCGATGCACAAGTTCCCGGTGCGATTGGAAATACCGACAGCAACCGTACCGATACGCTGGAGATCGGACTGGAGTTCCGCCTTGATCTTCGCAGTGAGGATTTGATCACCTTAAAAGAACTAGGGGCGGGTAATGGCGGTACAGTTTCTAAGGTCATGCATGCTTCCACTAAAGTCGTCATGGCTCGAAAGGTGCGAATGGTTTTGTTAAGCGCTATTCGGTCCTACTGATCATATCGTAGATTATCCGGGTCGACGCCAAGGAGAACGTTCGCAAACAGATACTGCGAGAGCTTCAAGTTGGTCACGACTGTAACTCTCCAAATATCGTGACTTTCTATGGAGCATTCCAAAATGAAGCCAGAGATATTGTTTTGTGTATGGAATACATGGACTGTGGGTGAGTGCATAAGAGTTCCCTGCAGATATCTGTGTAAAATGGCCGGATATCTGACTGCTTTCCTTGTTAGCTCTCTTGATCGTATATCGAAAGACTTCGGCCCTGTCCGAGTGGATGTGTTAGGCAAAATCACGGAGTCAGTACTGGCTGGCCTTGTGTATCTCTATGAAGCGCATCGCATTATGCATCGCGATATCAAACCATCCAACATCCTTGTTAATTCACGAGGAAACATCAAGCTTTGCGATTTTGGTGTCGCTACCGAGACAGTCAATTCGATCGCTGACACCTTCGTCGGCACTTCGACCTACATGGCACCTGAGCGCATTCAAGGCGGCGCATATACCGTCCGCTCGGATGTCTGGAGTGTAGGCTTGACAGTTATGGAATTGGCTGTGGGTCGATTTCCCTTCGATACTTCAGATTCTTCGGCAGGAGACCGAGCTAGTGCCGGCCCTATGGGTATCTTGGACCTTTTACAACAGATTGTCCATGAGCCCGCTCCGAAGCTTCCGAAAAGCGATGCTTTCCCCCCCATCCTTCACGAGTTTGTCGCCAAATGCCTCCTTAAAAAATCCGAAGAGCGGCCAACACCGCTAGAATTATATGTAATACCTACTTTATGCTGTACGTTCATGTCGAAATCAATTTTGCTGACTCCGAGAATAGGACAAGGATGCATTCCTTCAGGCTGCTAAGCGTACCCCAGTTGATCTTCAAGAATGGGCGATTAGCATGATGGAGCGACATAACCGAAAGTCTTATCTGGCTCCCCCACCGCCCAAGTCTCTCAAGGACGAGAAAGAGGAATCACCGCGCCGTAGTCCCGCTCCAAAGCCAGCAGTTAGCAAATCGTCTCGCACGCCACATTACACGCCAACATCTGGAGAAATACCGTTGAACATGGTCAATGAAATGCCTTCCCATAGTCGGCATTATCATGTACCGTCGAACCCATCTCCTCGCCCGAGTCGGTCGACCAGATCTCCACCTACAATTTCACTCGAGCATCTTTCTTTGGAAACTAAAGATGATGATTATCGATCGGGACGCCGCCCCTCCCGTACGCACTTAGGAGACCCAGTGTCGGCACTCGAGCCACCCTCTCGTCAGCATATCACATCTCGCTCAGCAAGCTCGCACAACATGAAATCGAGAATGCCGCTTCAGACGTCAGCTATGCCTGTTCGTGCAGCTCCTCCTCCCGGTGGGCCCTTACCACCGGCTCCGGTCCCAGGAACACCTTGGCAACGTTAAGTAAACTGGCTGCATCATAATCACTCAACACAAGCTGTGCACAGTTGCTTTCTCAAATGAGTTGGATCTTATCATAGATTTCTCTGCAAGCAAAAACCAGCCGATCGATTCCCATATTCAGTTGGAGAATTGACCTTTTTCAACTGTCAATGAACATATCCCATACCTTTTTTTCTTCTCTCCATCTCCATTGACGTTTCAATGTTAAATCATTTAGATGACGAACTCCCAACTGATCGCTTGCTTGACCATATTGCTTATGATTTTTGCATCAGCAAGGCGTATATTCGTTCATTGGCATTTTCTAAGTCTGTACCTTGTCTTTTTCTACTCTGTCCATTAATTTTCCTCCTGGGCTGGTCGCATATGTTTTGATAGCAATGCCCTTTTCTTTGTTCATGTCGACGTACACCTCCCCCCCTTTCCATTTATTTCTGCCTGGATGTCGAGCTGGAACTCTTGCATTTGAGTTGTTTGTCTCACCACTTGACAATTCAGCAAATCTTCTGTCGATGCAAGGAACAAAGTATACGGGTCTTGCAGGCGTCTATGTGTGTATGTACAGCTTTCCTCGCTCGCGGCGAGAACATGCCATGGATGTAGGGCCATTTAACCTTGGGTTGGGGCTTTAACAAAATACTTGCACCTCCTTACAATAACATCCTCCTATGCAAGGAATGGATTGACCCTCATAGCTGGATAAGATTTTGCATTATCCTTGACCTGATGTCATATGTATACCTAATATAGTAGCCATATTCAAACCAACCCTTCCACCAGGGTTCTTTCAGGATAGAAACATATTGTTTCGCCTCATATTGAGCGGTAGGCACGTAAACGAGATATTATAAAAGGGAAGGACACCACCCCAGATGATGCGGAAATGACGAGAAACACCATCCAACCAGCAAGAAGTTTGGAAGAAAACAAAGAAGCCTTAGAAGCCACAAGAGGAGAAACACATAACAGGCATGTAATACCAAATAGAAGCACAATAGTAGCCCCAAAACAGAAAGAAACCGTTCTACAAGTAACCTTTCATCATCCCTCTGTACCCAGGTCCAGTGACGCCAACGAAAGCAATAAACCGCATAACCTGATGCCTAGACAATGAATCGTATTCTGTTGAGAAAAGGAGAGAGTGATTGGAGCCCACTTTCATTTCATCGCCAGTTCAGAACCTGCTACCGGGCTGGGTCCCGGAGGCGCGGGTGCCAAGTTAGGGCGCGGTGCCAATTCCACCATCGACGTCGATTTTCCTCCTCGAGTGCTTGCCGACCCTCCCCGGCCAGCGGTGCCGCCGCCTCGCCCTTGAGGTGTGGAAGACGTGCCGCCTGGTTTGTCCTGCTCTGCCTTGGGCTTTGTACGCGGACGACGAGTAGTACTACCCCCCCGGGATCCGGGACCTCGTACAGGAAGGCCTGTTTCTTGGGAGATGGGGACAGCAGCTGCTAATGGCGCTTGATGGGAAGCGGACTGAGGTCCACGGTTGCGACCCCCGCGACCCCGACCCCGGCCCCGTTTTATTGTACCATCCGCCCTAAACCAAAATGTCAGTGGTTGAGTTCGAACGTATATGCATCAGAGGTAACTCACCGCTCTACCTGCACCTTTTCACCCTCCGGCACTAGAGGACCGCTATAGACGAAAAAGCCGTCCTTGCTGGCCGCGGCCTGTTCCTGCCAGGCCAGCTCGCTATCGTCAACAAATGGATCGTCTCGGTCATACTCTTCCATCTTCTTCTTGCGACGCTTCTTTTTCCCATCTGGGCCCTCAGGCCCATTTGTGCGAGTCGCTGCACCACCCAGCGCACTATCCCCATCCAAGTCACTGTCACGCTCAACTTCGAGACTGAGGTCTTCATCAGCACTCTCCCCAGCCGAGAGTCCCCGACCGGACTTATCATTTCGTTCTAGTGCCGCACCCGCTGCGGCGACGCGGGCGAGTCGTTCCTTATGAGCTGCAAGGCGAGGATGTAATGCGGCAAACCCGTACTGTTCCTCGGCTAAGCGCGCAAAGTTGACAATCCTGTTGCCAGTCCCCTGTAATGGGATGTGTATTATAATACTAGGAGTCCGCCGAGAGTCGGAATCGTTGGTTGACGCAGCATCGCCCACGCCGAACAGGGCATTGGAGATCAGTCCTGAGCCTTGAGGTAATGGAGGCGGTGGCTCCTTGTTTGCACGAGAGGGCTTGGGTGACGCAGCGTTCGATGAAGGCGCCGTGGGGGGGGCCTTGGTATCCTTTTTGGGTGCTTTGGGGGCCGCATGCTGATCCGTATCTACGTCCATGGGGGTAGGTCCGGGTGAAGGCGCGCGATGGTTATTAGACGGTGTAAGTGCCGGAGGCTCTGGTGCTGCTGCTGATGAATGGGGTGGGGGTGGGGGTGGCGCCGGCGGGCCTTGGGATGAAGAATGACCAGAGGACTGCGAATCGTGCGGTGGCTGTAGTTGTGAATGGGTTGGATAGGGCGATCGATGGGCGTATGGTGAGATCGGCTGAGGCGGCGGGTGCGGCGTCGGAGCGATGACTGGTGTAGCCGCAGGAGAAGGGGAGTATATGGATGCGCCATGGTTCGGCGACGCATATGGACGGGGAGCATAGACGGACGGTGAAGTGGTTGTAGGAGGGTCAATTATGCTGGCTATAGCAGGTGAAGCGCTAGCGCGGAATGGTGGTCGTGGGGAGAGAGGGCGCGCCGGAGGACTAAAGGTCGATACTGGTCCCGGCGTTGGGGCCGGGGAAGCTGTATCAAAGGCGGAACGAATGGGGTCGAAATTCTGACCGCTGGTCCTAGTCGGTGGGGGTGGTGGTGGTGGCTGTGATTGCGGGCGCGGAGGTGCTGCGGGCGCCATCGTCGGGTACGATGACGGATGACCAAGGGCCGCGGGTGGCGGAGTGGGATGAGACGAGGGTGGCAGTGAGGGGGATGGGTGCAATGGAGAACGATGTTGCTGGGGTGGGTGAGATTGGAGAAGGTGAATGGAGCCCGAAGATAATGGAGGGCTAGCAGCCGGGGTGCTGGGAACTTGGACTGGAGCTGGAGCTGGAGCTGGAGCTGCAGCTGCAGCTGGGGCGGCGCTAGGAGCAGGAGCGGTCGTAACGGTGGTTGTCGCTGGGGTGGAAACCAGTGCAGCTGCAGCAGGCGCCGGCACACTGGATCCTTGATCCGGCGGCGTTGCTTCCAGTTTGGGTTTCTTTCGAGCGTGAGTAGACGAGGAATTGGAAGGATTGACCGACGATTTGTCCCTCTGGCGACGACTGCCGCGTTTCGACTCTTTCGGATCCTGCTCTTTATCCCTGCTCTCCTTATCCTTATGATTTTCTTTGTCTAATTCCTTGTCGTTCTGCTTCCCCGTCTCTGATTCTTTTTCTTTCTCCTTTTCTTTAGTTTTTGACTTGGTAGGTTTGGAAGTGTCCTTTCGCCCAGTGTCCTGTCCCTCGTCCTTCTTGCGACGCGACCGTCTAGGACGGGGCTCGCGGGGAGTCTGGTCGATAGAGGTGCGCGACTCGAGATCGTCCTGAGCCGTCCGTATGGCCGGCTCGGTGGACATGATGTAGTGAAGATTTAGAGAGATAGCATCGAGAGGTGATGTTTCAAGGATGAAGGAGGCGGCGTAGTCGGAGAGACTTGAGTCGGGGTCTACTTGTCAGTAAATTAATCACCTTTTCTTTTCTCCCTCTGTCTCTTTCTCTTTTTTGTTGTCCTTTTTCTTCTTCTTCTTTTTTTTTTTAAAAAAAAAGAGAGTCAAAGTAAAACAAAATAAGAAAGAAGAACACAAAACCTTTTTTTTTT
>ML736472.1:0-12942 GCA_009193595.1 Aspergillus bertholletiae | reverse complement strand
CCCCCCCCCGTTTCTAGTGTAACTCCAGAAGAATAGCCAGAGATGGCGCAAAGACAACTGGAAATGTTTGCCTAACTAGGAGTGGAAGTCCTGCGCACACTGGATATCCATGTCATACCCAAAGCCCTCAGGATTCTGGCCTGTACCCATTGTTTTTGTTTCCCTCTCCTTTTGCATGCAGTTCATTTGTAATAGATACCGATGGAATTTAAGTAATTGAGCATCAGGACAATGGCTCAAGAGCAGAGGCAAACACAAACGCAAAGGCCTTTGTATGATGAGATTGAAGATGTCTTTGACCCTGAAGTACGCCCTGGCGGGACTCACATCGTTCCACAAGCGATTCTAATAAGACAGCTCTTAGGTTCACCTTAGTTATACCCCTCCTGTGTCCCTAGTCACCATGAAAGACCTCGACTTAGAAGGCTCCAAGACGTCAACTGCTATAGCAGGAAGTGCTCCCTTTCCTTTCCTCTCAGAGGCAGGGGTGCGTGCCTATCGACGATCTTTAATACGGCCTCAAATCCTGAAAAGCTGTGCAAAGTCATATGGCGCAGGCACGTTTATTCTTCGGAATTTGGCCCGACACTCTAAATTCATCTCCGACCTCTGGACGCACCCGAAGACAATGAGGGTTGTGTCTGAGGTTGCCGGCGTGCCTCTCACTATCGTCATGCCAACAGAGATTGGTCACACGAACATTCAAACCTCTGGCTGTACCGTGGATGATCTTATGAAGGAGCTTGATGTAAACCCAAGGGCGAACTGCGTCTGTGTGGATGAACAGAGCGACTATGATCCACTTAGGGAGAGTGCTGTTATCCCATGGCAGTAGGTTCTATTTCTTTCTTTTCTGTTCACTTTTCCTATTTCATCCCCTATTCCTTCTTCTGCGCACTGTAGTGCCTGCTAAAGAAAGAAAGCTATGACTCGTACCCGTACGTAGCGGTCCTGATGCTCAGCGATACCACGCATATGACGGGAGGAGAAACCTATATTAGGAAGGGCGATGGCAGTGCCGTAAAGGTATATGACCACCAAAACTTTGTGTCAATGACCCCATAAACAACAGCTCATCGTATAGGTTGAGGGGCCCTCCCTCGGACATTGTGTCATACTCCAAGGGGGCCAAGTCGAACACCTGGCCGCACGAGCCTTCGGAACGGCCGAGCGGATCACAACCATCACTTCATACCGCGCAGCCATCCCTGGTGTCTATGATGACAGCTATATTTCAAATGTGCGGCCATACAGCGATCTCCCAGAACTATATGCGGAGTGGACTAACTACCGACTCGAGAAACTGAAATGGGAAATCGAGCATATGCAGGCTGCTATCATCCAGCACGCCGATCCAGATCCAGAGAGCTTCCCATTAGACGCGGTGTATCACTTTGCTGATCGGCAGATATCGTATCTTAAACGGACCGTCCGCCAGATGGTTGACCAGGCACTCTGTGTAGATGTGAGGCAACACTTTGAGGTTCGGGAGATCAATTCAGTCGGGGACAGATGGCGTCATATTCGTGCCCATCGGCGGTTTAAGGATCTGCTTCCCGGTGTCATGGTGCAGACTTCGATGTGGAGACCTGTTCTACCATACTTGAGTGACTGGGAGGAGACTAAATGTATGATCAGGAGCGGACATGCGTCGCTTGTGTACAGTCAGCAACGGACGTTCTCGTGGGACCGCAATCGATCCGAAGAGTATCAATTTGGTGACGAGCTTCTCCGACAAGGCCTCAAAGAGGTTCTCTTAGCTTGGCTACATCGCTTCGACTTGATTAATCTTGCACTAGATAGCTAAGAGATATGTAGCCCTGTTAGTGAAGTTCTAATTAGGGAGCCCTTGCATGTTGAATCTATTACATGATAGCACATTGTCGCAGTATTAAGCCTAAGAGGCTGACACCGAGCCACACAGGGTCAGTATTCATCTTGACGCTTTTAGCAGCACCCACTACGGCCGTGTAGAGCCTTTGAGGATAGTCATGCCTTGGAGACTTGTCGAAGAAATCTACCGCAGAGCCATTGCTCCATTTTTTTCAATTAATTCCCTGCTTTTGATGCTCATGGAGCCCGAAGAAACCAGAGAATTAACCGATCGTCCAACGAGATGACAGCTATCGTGCACTGAATAAACCGCTGCTGACGACACAAGTGGATGTGTTACACTACAAGATACACTTGTCAGCCCATACGAAGATTTTGTGCTTCGTTCATCTCACAGTACACCACTCCAAATGACGGGAAATAGTGTCTTGGGAGCAATCACTTATTTCAGTTCTCGCTTCAGAAAGCCGAAGTACAACGACAGCCAGAGCGAAAAGTATATATTGTTCATCTCAAGAGTCAATTGCCTCCAGGCGAGACAATGTATAGTAGATCATGCAATGGACATGTGAATGACGGTAACTTACAGGATTTTCATGGCCTGGACTGGATTTGAACAACTACTGTGCCGGGTATAACACCAGGACGTTGCTTTGCATAAACCAATACTCTCTTATTGTGATGAGAGTCGTGGATAAATAGTCTTTCTCATCTACTAGGGGTGAGCTATGAAAGGCGTGTATCAGGCAAGTGATACATGGTTTAGGAGCTTGCGACAAAGCACCCGCCGGCTCATTACAGGGTGTACAAACGGCAGTATTTAATCTAGTACGTCCTCACCCAGTTCGTGAAAACACAAATAACCCAAGTCGACCATTTACAGAGCTATAATGCCTCCAAATCCAATTGAAAAGAGTGCTTTGCCTACCGATCGAGTAGCTGAGCTTACAGAAGTACATTCATCATTGTCCTAGTCTTCAGCAAGACATCTCTGTGGCGGTGTTGCTAATCTACAAAGGCTGTAGAGAGTGTGCTGCAGTGCTTAACCCCCTTTCTTCGCGCCTCTGAAGATGACTACAGTTCTCTTACGACAGAAAGACATCTATCAAGCGGGTGCTATTCCACCGGCGATGTCTTAGAGTCCTACCTAAGCCATCCCGATCAGCTTCGCGAGCATCTCTCACTGAACCTTCCATCGAACGGGAGAGGTCTGGAAGATATAGCATCCTCGACTTCGACCCTTCTCCAACATTCGGTCAATACGTCATCTCCGGGGTTTATGGACAAACTATGGGCGTCGCCGTCTATTCCTGGGATTGCTGCAGATTTAGTTCTGTCTGCACTGAATGGCAATGACCACGTCTTTCGAGTCTCACCAGCCCTAACTCTGATAGAGAAGCATGTTGGAGAAGAGCTGGCCCATCTCTTCGGCCTTAGCGACTTAAATTCAGGAGGTGTCAATGTCCCAGGGGGAGCAGCAGCAAATAGTACCGCCCTGTTAATCGCACGGAATGTCCGCTTTCCAGATCTGAAAGAGGTCGGTTTGCGGGGCATATCATCACCACGTCTAGTGATATTTGCATCGGAAGCCGCACACTTTTCAGTATTTAATGCAGCTCAGGTTCTAGGTCTGGGGTCACATTCTGTCAAAAAGATTTCCACCACAACAGACGGCTCCATGGATCCCAGGGCTCTTAAACAAGCACTGGATGCCACAATCGCCGCGGGAGAGGTCCCATTATTTATATGCGGAACCGCAGGAACAACTGTTCGTGGAGCTTATGACCCCTTGAGGAGCATTGGCCAGCTGGCCCATCAATATAATGCCTGGTTCCACGTGGATGCATGCTGGGGTGGCGCCGCTGCATTTTCCAGGAAGCTCAAGTACAAGCTAGATGGCTGTGAGTATGCAGACAGCATCGCATATAATCCACATAAACTGTTGGGGGTGCCACAGATCTGCTCCTTTCTTCTAGGAAAGGACCTTCGTGCTTTCTGGTATGCGAACACTCTGACTGCTGGGTATTTATTCCATCAAGATAGCAGAATACCCCCTTCTGGTTTAAGCTTCTCACACACTACGGCCGTACCTGAGGGGAAGTTAGTCAATACTCCTGCAGGCAAGCTTTCTTCTTTTGGTGTTCACTACGATTGGCGTACGTCCAAAGCAATTCAAAACGCAGCGGATCCCCGAGCAGTGTATGACCTAGCATCTTTCACTCCTCAGTGTGGTCGCCGTCCAGATGCCGTCAAGTTATACTTCCACTGGCGATGCTATGGTAGAGAAGGCATCGCAAAACAAGTCGAAGGGGCCTATGATGGGGCTCAATACCTTGCTCGGTTGATCGAAAAGGAACCTACCCTCCACTTGGTGGGAGATGTGAATGTGCCATGTACACAAGTGTGTTTCTATTATGTAGGCGCATCACTCAAACTAACGAGCTCTATTCAAGACATAGCCGCCCAGAATACTCATTTTACGCGTCTCATCTCCGCAGGTCTTCTGAAGCGGGGATGGATGGTAGATTATGCACCCGGGTCGGGGAGGCAGGAAGAGCTGGGAGACTTCCTAAGGATTGTTTGCAATCGCATGACGACCCCTTGCGTCGCGGAAGGCTTGGTCCAGGCTATCTCGGAGGTGATCAAGTCAGATATAGAGACCACCCCACCCGAGATAGAAGGATGAGATAGGAACTTAACCCTGCACAGGTCTTCTTGGACAACATTCCCCACGGAGGAGTAGATGGCTTGGCAAGGAACACCAGTGTGGTCTTCGACTGGGACCCCGTTGTTGTGATCCGATGGCTCGTAGCCTTCGCTAACTTTCTCTTTTCTGTTTGCTATGCTTTTCCAGATTCTTACTTTCATTGGAGATTATCATACCCATTTAGGAGGGAAGAGGCCTAACCTGGGTCAATGTCTTCGAATCATCCGTCCTGGCCACTATAGAATAAGGTGGAAAATCTTCGCGGGCAACCTTTTAGAGAGAGTTGTAAATAAACAAGAGCATCTGAATTGGTTACGGATGAGGATACGATCATGACCTCCTGGCCCGCTAAACCACTTTCGGCGGACGTCGGGGGTACTGCCGCCCCCGACCGCCCCGCATGCGGCATGCCCAGTCATGTGCCGGCATGTTCGAAACAGACACCAAAACAAGTAATGAGAGTCTCTCTGCAAACAATCACCGTCTGGAATTCCTAAAGAGACTCACTTCCTGGGCCGGGACCAAACGGTCATTTATATCACTCCCCGGCTCCCGTTCAATTCCCTCCACTCTCGCTTTTCTCTTTGTTGGTTCTCTCCGTGTGCCATCGTTTGTTTATTTACCCATCCAGAACAACCACTAAGCGACCTTGGCTTGCAGTGCTAATCGCATTAAGTGGAACCCACTCCATCGTATCAGATAATCAGCCTCTCTCTCTCTGCCTGTTGTTTTGTTCTGGTCCTGAATGAGCTGAAACAAGCCCCAACCATCTGATCAAATCTAATCCTAATTCTGGATATCCCACACCCACTCAACCTCCCACCGTTAGTTCCTAGTGCTTGTTAGTTGTCGCCGCGGGGGTAAACAGTCGGCAAATCATCCCAATTTTGCCGCGATAAGGTTCCTTGAACGACGGCTGGCCTGCTTCCCATGACTGAGAAATAATCTCCGATTTTGTGGGAGTGTGGACTTGTATGAAGGCCCGCACACGGCGCTCTGGCGTCTTGTTACTGCGTTTTCTCGTCGCCGCCACGGTCTGACCATGACCCCCAAGTCTCCCACAACTCTTCCATTCACCTCGTCCGAAATGGTCTCTCAGGCCCAAATCCTGGATCGCTCCCTTCACACGCAAAGCGCTACTTCTTCCGTGTCGCGCCACTCTCACACTGGCCGCCGGCATCGTTCGAGCCGCTCCCACCACGGGGGGCTTGTTCACCAACCTCAAAATGATTTCCCCATTTTCACCCACACCGGCGATGTCGAGATCGTTATCCGCGCAGGGGGGCAAGAGCGGCGGTATCTAGTACATCGGTTGATTTTGGCACAATGTTCAGGTTTCTTCGACACAAGTACTCGCGACGAATGGTCCCGACAGGCGTCGACATCGCGGCCACCCATGCCGGATCCCGCGGTGCTATCCCGAGTGAGCGAGGATAATTCGTCTTTGTCAACCGGTTCCACGCTGGCCCAGTCCGAAACGGGGGCAGCATTTTCTCCCGAAAAAAGACGATGGAGATTTGAGCTGGACTGGGAAAACAAGGCGGAAGACGAAGAACCAATCCTAGTTCAGAAGGTCGGTTCATTAGTCCAGTTTATTGGTCATACGCTGACACTCCGCGGCAACAGCCACCAAGCTTCTCTAGCACTTTTGGAAATAACCTGGGACAGTACCCTCCGTCGGTCACGAAACCATCAGGTACACAAGCCGGCTTCATCCGCTCGATGGCAAATCTGGCCGGAATGCAATCCGTGATGAACATACCACACACAGATACGGGTAGCGCACCGATGGACCCGACGATCCGCGACTACGATAACCTTTTCCGCTTGTTCTACAACCACCCACCGGTGCTGAACAGCGTCAATATTGCGACTGCCTACGCTGAATGCAGGTCGCTTCTTGCGCTCGCCGACATGTACGATGCTCTTCCAGTGACGGGACCGCGAGTGGATCACCACCTCCTCGGATTTGGGTCCCGGCTCTTCAAGCAAATCGCGAAATACCCGCCGAGCTATCTCAAGCTGGGCTATCTTGCGCGCAGTCGCGTCATATACTCCGAAGCCCTAATTCATGTTGTCGGGCAATGGCCGGCGGGACTACCGCACCTGCGAAATGGTGCATATTCTCCACTCCCGGACACCGTGCTCGATATTATCGAGGATAAGGTCGAGGATTTGGAATATATGAAAGCGCGCATTGACACCAAGCTTCTGCGACTAACGCTTACCACCTCCCGCGGCGAACGTGTGACGCCCACCAACGCGTACCTGGATTGGCTTGCCGTCTCCCTCTTTCGGCAATGGCTTGTGGACAGCACCACGCCTCCTCCGGCTCCAATCCTGAAGAATTCTTCCTCGAATACCCCGAGCACAAGCAGCCACAACCGTCCCTCCCAATCCACCACCCACCGGAACCAGGACCACCACTCGACCGTGTCAAAAGCTGCGATCTCTGCCCCTCTATCCTCTGCGCGTGTATACCGCCTAATCGGCTCAGCCTCTACTCAGGCTTATCTACCTCATGAGGAACTAAAGAAATTTCTCAAAGTGCATCCGACTTCTTCGTCGGACTCCTTATACTCCCGTGATGTCCTGAAACGATTCGAGCGCAAGATGGACGAACTCAAACGACTAGCTCGTGAGATCGTAAGGCCACTAATGAGGAATTTCCTCGAGCTCGACCTCAAAGGCGGCGAACTAGACGCCAGCTCAAGCAGCCTTCCTTATCTAACCTGCATCAAAGTCGAAGATGAAGATATTCCTTGGGATTAGACGATTATGATACCTCAAAAAGATCTACGACCTGGCATTTTTTATTTGATACCCTTTTTCCCTATTTGACGTCACCACCCCCCCAATATATTTTTTTTCCTTTGAGATATTGATTTTAGATGTTTTCTGGTTTTTTTCCCTTGTTTTGATGACCTGATGTTTTTAACGTGTTACGAAGTTATGACCCAGTCTTCAGGTAGCGTCTTGGACGTAATTGTGTGTTCTCTGCTTAATTCTTTTTGCCTGTGCCTGAACGTTATTCGTATGGTTTTGTACAGATATCCTTAATCCGATGTTCTGGTTTGCTGTTGTTGTATACAAGATAAACTGGCTCCAAAAAAATTTATGAGTATCATGAGTAGTATAATGTACAATGCAATATCATTTATAACATACAGTGCCTAATCTTTCGGCAGTCACGCAGACCCTCCTCCAATAACTTCCAAACCACCCATCCAGTTCCTCAACACTTCCGGTACCACCACAATCTTGCGCTTCTCATCCCATCCGTTCTCTAGGATGGCGGCCAACACCCGGGGAACCGCCATGGCAGTACCATTGACCGTATGCGGGAATCGAGAATCCTTGGCGGCACCGCCGCGCACCCGGGTTCCCAACCGACGGCTTTGATAGTCCGTACAGATGGAAGCGGAGGTCACCTCGCCCCATGCCGACTCGAGATCCGCACCGGCACGCAGACGGGAGGGGAAGAGAGCTTCGATATCGCGTTTGCGACTGGCGCTGGCGCCCAGGTCCGTGGCGGGCATTTCCAGTACCCGGCAGGGGAGATTCAGCGAGGTCAGAATCTCGGTCTGGATGGAGAGGAGCTCGGCGAAGAGGTCATCCGACGTCGGTAATCCCTTGTCGCCGGCTTCTGGGAAATTGTCGGCCCAGGCGAACATTTCCACCTTGGTGAACTCATGGACTCGGTATAAACCCTTGGTGTCGACGCCACGGGATCCCGCCTCGGCACGATAGCACCGGCTAGGCCCGACCAGTTTGACCGGGAGGTTCGCTGCGTCGATGTCACGGCCGGCGTACATGGCGGCGAGCGGGATCTCGGCGGTCCCGGCCAGCGACCGCTGCGGTTTGCTCTTGTCTTTTTCGCTCTGCTCGATAGCCCAGATCTGCTGCTCGTTGTGCTGGTCGCGGGGCTGGAAACCGCACGCTTCGGCGATGTAGGAGTAGACGATCGAGGGGGGGGACACGGGCTTCCAGCCGCGTTTCCGGGCCACGCTCAATGCGTACTGGATTAATGCCTGCTCCAGGAGGGCACCCTCGTTGGTGAGGAAGTACCATCCCCAGCCAGTCGTGGTGGCCGAGCTGGTGAAATCGATCAGGCCCAGGGCAGTACCGATCGCGACATGGGAACGACTGGGATCCGGGTTGGCAATCCAGTCGGGCGGCGTCTGGGGGTCGAAATTGAGGTACTCGACCAGTCTGGCGTCATCTCCGACCGGTGTTTCGGAGGAGGATAAGTTGGCAAGGGATAGTGCGAGGCGGTTGATTTCTTCAGTGCAGGCAGTCTTGCGCGTAGTCATCTCTTGCGATTCATCCTTGAGCTTCTGGGCCTCTGATCGGAGAGCTGCTAGCTCTTCCTTTTCACCATTGCTTCCTCCTCCTCCTTCCTGGCGGGCGGACGCTGCGAGCTTGCCGATGGCCTTTTCGAGCTGTTTGATGCGGGAGCGGGGGGTCTTGAGGTCCTGGTCGAGGCGGCGGGCTTCTTCAGATAGGTTTTGGATCTGGAATGGATAGTCGGCGTGAGCTGCGTAATTGCGGTCAATGCTGTTCTTGGAGTAGAGCTCCGCGTTCTGGCGGATATGCTTGACGTCTGGGGTGGGCTTTGGGGCGGTCGCTGGACGGACAGCTTCGGCGCGGTGTGCGGCGGATGAGAAGGCGCGTCGCGTCAATGGCCTTGTCAACCTGCAATTGAGGCAGACGTACGGTGTCCTTGCGGACGCCATGGAGCAGAATGTAGAGTGCCGATGGGGAGAGGAAAAGCAGTGATGGAGAGAAGAGAAACTGCGTGGACTGACACTTCGGACAAAAAACCATGTGGACCGCGCACTTTTCCCGTTTCGGATGTTGCATTTAAATCGACTTTATTTATCCTTTGGATACTAATTCTTGCCCAACAACTTCCTGAAGATTATATCTCGATCTCGGATTTCTCTAGACAGGCATTCTTCTTTATCTAGCTGTTATATCCTATCTACATCTGCATAAGTATAGTCTCTGGCAACTTCAATTTACGATGGAATCCAAAATCAAACATGTACAACAGACCAAGAAAAACTAGACATTGACCATGTCCACATAACTCATATACACTGACACCCTCTTCATAGACCCAGCTTGTGCTTCTTGACTCTCGACCCCACGCCCGAGATCACCAGCACCGCGCCCACGGCCACCGCCCAGAGTGGAATCGACAACACGGTCAAGTTGAAGGTCGTCCGGGTGGCAGCAGCAACAGTCGTAAGCTCGAGAAGCAGCAGGACATAGCCTGACAGGCGGTGGTACTTGTAGAGCTTCTTACCGTTGTCCACACTGCCCAACACCTTCACCGGGATGAAGTACTGAATGACGCCCCCGGCAGCCTGCACGATGATGAGAACGTAGGTAACCAGGCCCATCACGCCGTGAGGCGAGGTGAACCGGGCATGATCGCCCTTGTTGACTTCGATGACGATGAAGCCAGCGATAAAGGCCGCCACGCTGATGGCCTGGATGAGGTAGTGGATGCGCGCTCCTTTGAGTTTCTGCTGAGGTGTCACAGTGGGTTGGAGGATAAGTGCGGCTTGAACTTGGAGGAGCAGCGCGGATGAGTTGAGGAGCTCCTATCGTCAGCTTGTGTTGTGTCCTTCTTTTGGGGCAGGGGTAATTAAAACTTGACTTACCGGGTGCGCAGAGAAGAGTATCAGCGGGTGGGAGAAGATGCCCGCCCAGACCAGAATGGCGATCTGAAGTCATTCCCGTCAATCATCAGAGATTTGGAGCACTACAACTCATGAGCTTACAATCCATATTCCAAACTGCGCCACAGAGGCCGTTCCTAACATCAGACGATCCGTTCAGTTAGGCTCTTTTCCCATGAAAAAATAGGGGGCGATCTAACCGGTGAACAAGTTATAGATGATATATTCATCCTCCTTCTGGACGACATCGCCCCGTCCACCCAATAGCGGTTCATCTTCTCGGGCCTCAATAGTTTCAGGATGTTCCTGGGGAATTCCAGTGGCAGACGCCATTATATTTTACCAAGGGAATCTAGGTTCAAAGGGAAGCGGAAAGCGACGTTCAGGACTAGCTAAAGTTTACAAATAAGATAAGAGAAAGTGGGAAGGACAGGGAGGGGAACAAGCAAAGATATAGTAGGAGGCATTGGTAATGACGAATTCAGGGCGTTCGATTGGCAATGCATTGATGTGGGGCAGCGTAGGTACCTCCGATGTCAGAGTACCCGCCTTGCCTAGCGGCTACCGGTGGGCGCCCAAGTATCTCCACATCCCTGGTACATGGGCTGCATCCGGACATCATCATGTAAGATCGACCTCACCGCCGTCAAGTCAACAACATAAGCAACCGCCCCCTTCTTTCTGCAAGCAATTTCGGCAATCCCCTTCGCATCGACGACAAAAGTATTCCCGCAGGTGCTCATTAAGACATCCCACTTCCTCTTCGGCGGCATTGTTGGTGTCGTCGCCGGAATCCTCCAACTCCGGCCGATATAGGGCATGCGGCTCTGAAATTGCATTCTCTCGCTGGACTGTGGTCTCATGCTCGGTATTCGAGGCCTCGACTCCTAAATTTGGCGCTCTAGTTTGCTGCATTGGAGTCGTTGGCATGGCTCTTGGACCATCCTGATTGGCAGGCCCTTCTTTCTCGCTGTAAGGAGAGATTTTCGACCGCTTCATGATTGAGAGTGTTCGCCGCATGCCTTTAAGCGGAAGACCAGCTATCATACTGATCCTGTCACCGGTCATGGAATGTATATGGCCCGTGTTGCCGCACAGGATGCGATAGATAGTTGCAAAAACTGCGAGAAGAGCAAGAGGCGCAAACAAAAAGCTGGGAAAAAACGTCTGTGGAACATGAGATCCAAATTGTAAACCTACCCTAAAGGATTTATATACATGCACTCACAATAGATCGTGTTTCAGTGGATCGGCCTGGTGGACTTCACTTTGTCCCCCAGTTGACAAACAATGCCATTGTCGAGTGACATATCCCCGGACCTTTAACTGCTAAAATGCGCCAGGTTCCCTGTAGCATTTGCACAAGCATTGTTGCCTTGCTGTACATTCAAAGACCAACCGCGCATACCCGGAGTTCACCACCGCATTTTTACATCCACGGCATCTTTATAACGGGGCTTTCCTTGCCCGATCCCGGCTGGCCAACGACAACTTCCGCCCCAAGGTTCTGCTTGTCCAGATTCATCACGATGTTAAACAATGTCGAAGTGCGTCTGATAGGGTGAACAGTAGGGTCCTCCTGGGCGCATATAGATTGCGGCGCATTGCAGGTATCCGAGAAAACTTGGTCCCGCAATAAGGTTGGTGTGATCAAGTCGTCCTTAATGCCATTGTTGGCCAACTCGCGGGCGAGATGTTGAGCTCGCTCCAAGCGGGCAGGGGAGCCCTTTGCCCAGGAAGGCTCCTTCACATTCCTGTTCTCGATAAAATGGTTGGTATGTGTAACCATACCGTACTCATCCTCCTTCAAATGCACGTCTCCCAGTGGGGAGAGCTCCAGGCCAAAGGATGTTGTGCTGTCGGCAATTAGAATATGTTGGCTCGAGGCTACACCTCCCAGAGACGAGAGGGTCTCTAATGCACTCGCGACAGATGTACTTTCCAGGCATAGGCGCAGAGCTATGTGGATTGGGATCTTGGAGCTAATGCATGGACGAGCCTTTATAGCGTTAAGGCAAGTTCCGACTCCAGCACTGTTGAATCCAATCTTTCCTATGATCCCTGCCTATTTATCGTGAGATAGATGAATCGACCATGTTTCTAGATATCGTAGTAGCTTACCTCGGTAACCATGCAAATCCTCGGCTTTCCAGACGTCTCAATATCCATTAACGCCAGGTTTTTCTGAATGCGAGCAATCCAATCCCAGTTTTGCGACAAAACTCGGGCGTTGTCGTTCTTCTTCCAGGAAAGGCTCGTGCATCCATCTGAGAAGCTTCCAAACGATATTTCACTCCGGCAGTTCAACGCTACGATATGCAGGACGCCCACCCCCGCCCCTTTAGCTATACCCTGCATCTCAGCGTAGAGATGAGGTGTTTTGCATTCCAGGGAGGCTCGGAATTCCTCCGCCAGCTGGAGGACAGCCGGCCAGTCCATTTTGGCAGTGTACTCGAACATCTCCTCGTAGATGCTTAGCTGGGACTTAATCTGCTGCTGTAGACGGTAGCCATGCTGGAGGCCAATCTGCTTGACTGTTACACATTTCATTGTTCACGATGGACAACAAGGGTTCAGGTTCGATGCGCATACATACTTCTTTAGGCGTACCCCTTAAGACTAGCTTAGGCAGTTCCGGCGCCTCGGTATGCATGATGACGGTGTCTAGTTCTAGCGACACTTTAGATGTTTGCTTTTTTTTTTTTTTTTCTT
>ML736471.1:0-13500 GCA_009193595.1 Aspergillus bertholletiae | reverse complement strand
TTTTTTTTTTGTACTATTATTCTTTATATTTCCATGATTTTTCCCCCTGGAGCCATATAGCTAACAATCCAACAGGCCGGCCAGGAGCAGATGAACATGAACATGAACCTCCGTGGTGGTGGCGGCGGTGGTGTCTGCTGCGGAATGTACGTTATCACCCCCCTTACTGCCCAACCCGATGAGATCTTTGAACCTGTCAAATGATTGCCGCATGGACCAAAGCTAACACGTTGTGTACAGTTGCGCCGGTCTGGCTTGTTTCGAGTGCTGTGAGATCTGCTGCTAAAGTGTAGCACGGACCCCATCTTACACATCAGCCACTCGCGGGCCATCGTGTCTGCGCGACCAACTCTCGTGTCAATATTAAAAGATACCCAGAGTATTAGACTCGCTATGTTGAACGTTAATGCTAGCTATGGATTCAATGCGAAGTGAAATGGCCTGCAGCCACATGATGCACTCCAAAGTAAGGTTGAAACCGGTGTTCGCAACGTGTACATGTCGATGGACGTGATAGGATAGGTCATGTCTCCATAGCAGTAATCACCCTCCCATGATTCGGGTCCCCCGACTTGGCGCTGCTGTGACGATGCCTAGACTCTAGTACTATACTTCTTGCCGTAAAGGTCTCCGGATCAACGCTCGTACATCAATCGTCACCGTGCGTCCTGGGGTTGTGCCACCTGACATGGCACGGCTTCAACAATTCCCGGTGTCGATGCGGTGCCGACATAATTTAGGGGGGGGGGGTGGTTCATTCATTAATTCCAAGGTCATGAATGGACAATGGGGGCGATCCCGCGTCATGTGGAATGGATCCCCAGGATCATTTAAGTCGCGCCTTCGGACGTGACCTTCAGAGGGGTTGATGGGCCTGTCACATGATCTCCGCAAGGTTTATGAATTGCCAGCGTTAGAGTCACCGACTCCGTCATTCCTCGCATTTGCTGCACGCCTGATACTTCTTTTTGACGATCGCAAAAGGCACTCGGTCTTTCCGAACACCGAACCCCACTCCAAAAGTAAAACATCGGGTAACGCCGACATGTTAGTGGTAGTTCACAATATCAATGTTATCTCTAGCCAAGGTCTCTCTCGTTGCCGCGTCGCTCCCGAGGTGGGTTCCCATGTAACCTAATGCTTGTGGGCGAGCGGATGGGCTTGGTGGGACGTCGGCCCGGCTGGGTTAAGCCAATGGTTGAAGCATTAATATGAAATCACCGTGATGGGGCCTGCACGTATAGTGCGATTCATTCGTTTCAACTCATGTCACTCGTCCCTTGTTCACCACTAGACTCCCATGCTTCTCCACTTCTACGCCCTCGGTGATGAATGTCATCGGCCGAGGTAGAGTCGAGACCTGCAGGGCTACTGCGTAAATATCGCTGCACATCCTGCCCTCTCTCGCTTCACTTTGCTACACCGCACCAGAACCGCCCCCAGGGAACGGCAAAGCCCAGCATGGTTCCCCTTCTCATTCTTGCGGCCCTCGCGGTCGTCTGCCGTCTACTATGGTCAATCCTCACCAATTTTCGTCATACACAGAATGCTCGCAAGTGGCACTGCGGTGCTATCCCCACCTACCCCGGTGATATACTCGGCATCAACACGTTAAAGGAAGTTCTGCGTGCCGACAAGGAGAAACTCATCCCCACGGTGCCGGTACGGCGCGTCGAGACGCTGTCCGCCCGTGAAGGGCGATACGTCACGACCTTCCGCTTCCGCCAGGTAGGAAGGGAGAGCATCTTTACTTCGGATCCGAAGAACATGCAAGCCATTCTGGCTACTCAGTTCAAGGACTTCGAGCTGGGGCATACTCGAAGACAAGCTCTGCTCCCGCTCTTGGGGTCCGGCATCGTGAGCTCCCCCTCACCCCACATCACTCACACATACACACAGAGCATCGATCATGTCCAAAGATGTCCCGACAGTCACTGACGCCGCCAATTTCAATCCAGTTCACAGCAGACGGCGAAGCATGGTCGCGGTCGCGCTCCCTTCTCCGTCCGCAGTTCACTCGTGACCAAATCAGCGATCTCGATCTCGAAGAACGCCATGTTCAAAAGGCCATGGCCGGCATGCCAGTGGATCCCTCCACCAAATGGACTCCCGAAATCGACATCCAAGCCATCTTCTTCCGACTGACCATCGACTCTGCCACGGAATTTCTCTTCGGCGAAAGCGTCGAAAGCCAAACGGCCGCATTAAGCGGTGGACGAATCATCGAAGACAAATTCCCCTCCTACTTCGACCGCGGCCAATGGTACGCCACTCAGCGTGCGCGCTTCGAAAAGCTTTACTGGATGGTCAACAACAAGGAAAGCCGCGAAACCGATGACTTTGTGCACGCCTACGTCGACCGATTCGTCGACGCCGCATTAGCCGCTGCTAGAGAGGGCAAAATCAACTCGGAAAAGAGCAGCTCGGAACCCTACGTCTTCCTCCACGGTTTGACTGCCGTAACGCAAGACCCGGTCGAACTCCGCTCTCAGCTCCTCAACATCCTCCTCGCAGGCAGGGACACCACCGCTTCGCTACTGAGCTGGTGCGTTCTCCTCCTCGCGCGTCATCCGGATATGTTCCAGAAACTCCGCAAGACCATCCTGACCGACTTTGGGAGTTATGAAAAACCAAGGAACATCACCTTCGCTTCGCTCAAGTCCTGCCGTTATCTCCACTACTTCATGAACGAGGTCCTGCGCCTCTACCCCATCGTTCCCGGGAACCGTCGCATCGCGACGAAGGATACCACCCTCCCCCGCGGCGGCGGACCGGACGGCTCCGAACCCGTGTACGTCCGCAAAGGCCAGCCCGTCGTGTATAGCGTGTTTGTCACGCACCGACGAAAGGACATCTGGGGCGCGGACGCGGATGTGTTCAACCCGGACCGCTGGGAGGATCTAAAGGTCGGATGGGAGTATTTGCCATTCAACGGGGGTCCGAGGATCTGTATCGGGCAGCAGTTCGCGCTGACCGAGGCTGGGTATGTACTTGTTCGGCTTCTGCAAAGGTTTGATCAGATTGTGGATACGAAGCCGGAGAGGGACATTCGCTTCAATACTTCACTTACTAGCGCGCCGTGGGAGAATGTGGTGGTTCGGATGAGGGAGGGGGCTTAGGGTAGGTTACCGGTACGCCTTTTGTTCGGTCGGCTTAAAAATTCCGCTCTCAGACTGCATAATCATAGGATAGTCCTTAAGTGAAAAAAAAAAATTCCTTGTTTTTTTTTTTTTTTGTTGCTATCTTCGCAGCGAATATAATATGACAAGTTGTTTTTACCTCGGCCTGAAGCTATCAATATGTACAAACCTGGGATGGTACCGAATACTGTCCTCCATTAGACTTAGCCACAATGGCGCCTACTCTACAGAGTATGGAAGCATGGTAGGAGACAATCTAAGTAGCTCGTCGTGCAGAAAAACTACTAAAGTACCGGTTTGTCCAGGATGTAGCAAGAAGTCCGAAACCATCCTAATGACTGACTACTAAGTGACAGTAATATTCAATTATTAACTATAATGTCTCCATTAAAGTAAAGGCTAACTGCAAGAAAGAATGAAAGAAAGAAAGAAGGAACTCGAAAAGAAGCAGCATAAAAACCAACCAACGTTACTTACATACATACATACATACATACATACATACATACATACATACATACGTACAACCGCCAAACTCAAACCCAATAAATAAATAAACCCATTGACATGACATGTAGAATAAAATTCCAAGTCGAGGCTCTCGACCTGTGAAATTCGAATGATGAGACTCTCCCCCCCTTTTTTTTTTTTTTTTTTTTTTTTTTTTTCTTTTTTTCTTTTTTTTTTTTTTTTGTTTGGTCTACGTAGACTCTAGTCCGTAGTTCGTGCATGTCCTGTCCGGGTCCCCAGGGTTCATGGTTCGTGATCTGAAGAAGGTACTGTTGCTGCCACTGCTGATGCTGAAGTTCTTCCTGTGGGACTTCAGTCTTTGAGGCAAGGTTATGAGATTATCTATACGTTGAATAGTAGTAGTGTTGGGAGCGATTCCGGGAATGGGGGCTGGCTAGTAATATCAGTGGAGGGGTGTCGGTCAAGGGGGACTTTGGTTTGGTTTGCTTTTAGGGGAATGCTATGCTGTGAGTGGTCTGTCGACGATCTGCCTTCTTTTTTTTTGGGGGGGGGGCTTTGTTGTGTGGCTTGAACAATGTATGCTCGGCTGATAGTAATTTGTATACCTAGATCTATCTTGATATGGGAGTTCTTGGGGATTTGAAAAGACTAGTTGGTCTGGCTCTCTGCCAGATTCTATGGTTATATTGCAGAGCTCTACCTAAGACTGGCGCTGGTAATATGTGCAAATGAAGTGAAGAATTTGGTTGGTCCGATCAACTCGCCACCTCACCCGTCCCTAGGTGTCCTTTTTAGAGGCACTGGCTGTAGTAAGGGTTCTGCTTGACGCAGGTGTAGCCACTCGCACAGGTGGTAGACCCACTGTAGTTGATTCCGCCGCACTGGTAGTATTGGGGCACGGCGCTTGCGGCACTGCTGGGTACCGCGGTGGATTTGCTGGCGGTCACAGTAACGGTAGTACGATATCCACAGGCTTGGGAGGTCGACAGAGTGGTCGGGACGCTGTCTGTGGACACACTGGAAGAGGTGCTGGATGACTGGGCGGTTGGCTGAGGGGCTGGGTGAGATGGGGTGGGTGTAGCAGTGACGACATCCGATGTGGTTGTGGTTGAGGGGGCTTCAGCAACGCTGCTAGTGGAGGAGGATTCAACGGTGCTGATGGTAGTCGATGACTCCGAGGTAGTCGAGACACTTGCAGGGGCAGAGGTGCTGGCAGCAGCGGTCGTTGGGACTGCAGAAGTGGCCGACGAGCTGGTGCTAGCGCCAGTGCCGTCCACGAAATATTTCTTCAAGATGGGGAGGTATGTCGAGTAAGCAGTGCCGTCAGTGGGCTCGATGCTGTACATGTAGGATCCCCACCAAGGGCCAGCCGACCACCATTCGGCGCCCATCCAGACGTCAGAGTTGTCCGACATGTAGGAGAGGAGGCCCTCGACAGCCTGCTCGCACTGCTCGTTGACACCGCCGGCGAATTCACCCAGGAAGCCCTTCTTGTTGTTGGTCTTCAACCACTGCGTGGCGGTCTGCAGTCTCTCCTTGCCGATGGTTGCGCTGGCACAGGCCTCGGAGGTACCAGATCCGTCCGAATCGAGATACTGGTGCATCTCGTAGACAATCTTGTCTTGCGGGTCAGTCAGCTGACTGAGGTTGTCGTTGGTATCTGCCCACTTCCAGGCACCCGAGTACGAGTTGCCCTCGACAAAGATGTATTGTGTGGTCGCTCCAGCCGCACGAATGCCGTCAATGGCGGCCTGGTTCAGGCTGAGGACGAGGGACTGTTCCATGTCGTGGTACTCGTTGTCTGCATATATTAGGATATATATTCCTTGGGAGTATGCAGTGTCCTAGTCTTACTAGTATCGAAGATAACCTTCTCATTCGAGGCAAATTCTCCAGCGACAGTCTTCCAGAAGGTTTTGAAGTCAGAAGTCGAAGTGATGATACTTCCAGAGCTATATCCTCGTTTAGCGTCACATAGCCTCTTCAGACATGGATTATGGATTGATCTTACTATCGTCCGTAGTTGTGGGGGTCGAGAACGGCATAAGCACCGCTATCAGTGATGGCTTGAACAGTCTATAGAGGCGTCAGCAAACATCGCATGGGCGTCCACTAAGCGAGAACATACAGATTTCAGGTCTTTCAGGTAGGTTGCGTCCAGAGATCCAGTTATCGCGTTGGGCGCCAAACGCTCCATAAGGAAGGGAATACGGAAGACGTTCATTCCATCATTTCTCAGAGTTTGAATCTTAGATGTATCAGGCCAAGTGTAGTCGGTGCCCAGCGTTCCTGGGAGGCTTGATCCGAACTCAGCGCCAGATTCACTAACGCCGACCCCTATGCTCATTCGTTAGATCCGGTAGCTTTGAAGCCTGATAGCTAACATACAGGTGAATCCTGAGCCACGCTTCTTGATATCACGCGTAGGATACGCATGCACCAGGCTGGCAGCACTTGCAGCCACGATCAAGTTGCTAATTCTCATTGTGAAGGAATGTATACCGAGCTTGTCGGAGAAAAAAACGAATGATAGAAAGAGCGAAGGAAGGAAGGAAAGAATGAATGAATGAATGACAAGAGCCAGTCTTGAGCTTGGAGAGTTAGAGTGTAGCCAGAAAACGTCGCAAGTCATACATCTTTATATTCGGTCTGGAAAGGGAAGCCCACGGATGTCCGGCGATTCCCCTGGTCTCCACCTTAATCTCAGCCAGAGGTTCTACTGTAAAAGCTCTACTGAAATTCTGAGACAACTAATCTGTGGGCTGACCCAGAATCCGTGTCCGTAGTGTACACATTTCCTAAGATGGAACACATTCCCGTGCACCCCCTGGATCGATCGAGTTGTTGCCTGCTCGATATGAAGAGGCATTCAAACTAGCTGGTAGTCGGCGGCATTAATCTAATTCAGGGGCTTAATGGCAGGAACAACCTGCCAGGGACCATTAAAAGAGGCCGGATAGTACTAGTGAATAGGCTCAAGAAATCGCGGTGCTATCTCCGGTCATCTATGAAGCACGGGCTTGTGGGACCGGCGGAAATGAATCAAGCTCCTGCACCAATAGTGGGCTAACTAGGGCACACCTAACCATGCAAAAGCCAGGCTAAGCAAATAACTCGAATGGATTCAAACTGGCGGACATCGGATTATTCGCTCTTATGGCAAAATTCCGGCAAATTACAAGTCCAAGTTCGTGGGGCCGGGCGCATAGTGAGCAAAATATGTTATCAAGATGAAACAGGATCCAGTTCCGCAGATTGGTGGAGGAACCTCGACAAATTCCGTTGTGGGTGCTCGGCAAGTTCCTTAACGGCCGACAAGAGGGATTAGTTGAAATCTTAGCAAAGCTTGTTCGATGAAACTGAAACAGGACGAACAGTGGAAGGATCTGGTACAATCGATTGAGGAGCGACCACGATGAGACATTAGTTCCCAGGGCCACTGTGATAGGTTCGAAATGAATCATCGCTCCTCCTAAGTAGCTGAACTAGATTCGAGCTTTACGTGGATCCAAAATGTTTTTCTGCTTCGTCTCTGTGGACTCACTGTGGATATATAGTGCCCTGAACGTGTCGAATCGTACACGATAGTACGTGCATGTGGGTGAGAAGGGGGGAAAGGGGGATGGACAGAGTTGAGATCGAACGATCCTCTACGCCATCAGAATGTGGTGAGAGGTCTGTCCAAGCCAAGAAGACGACGGGAAATTTCACCAGTATCGAGATTAATTTTAAAATCACCGAATGTTGCGTGACTCGACATGCACCTGATCTGGCATGAGTCAGGGCAACCACGTGCAAAACCCGACCCTTGCATTCCGGTGAACAATGTCACTAGTACAAGTATTGCTAGTACTATTTCTTCTTACTGCTCCAATAGCACCTCCACTACACAAAAGCTAGCGCGGGATGGATATCGAGGTCCTCAGCTGCAAATAGGAGTAAATTCGGGCTTCACGTCAATTGTGTTATGGACAAAAATCAATCATCATGGCTGAGAAGAGCAGGGACAACCCCGATATCTAGGCTGTTGAGGCTATTATTGGGTTACTTGGAACTCGTATGATCGGTCTCCGTTACCAAGTGGAATGGCGTTCATCTCGTTGTCATAAAGGGTGCGTTCAAAGTACCGCACCCGTCCATCTTTACTTACAAGGATAATGGTCTGCTTCTGGGTACCATATGCACCGTGTAAGTATGACTGGTCCAGCTCATCGCCCTGTTTGGAGCCAGCCACTGTTGCCTCGGCATAAGGTACGGCTACACCATCAGCTGGCGCCGCAAGTTGCTCTTTGACCCCAAGCTTGGGGATGAAGATACTCTTTCTAAAGTGCGGGAGATAGTCTTCCGCAGTTGCACCTTCGGAAAGTTTAGGGAGCGTATTCCTGCTTAATACCCCAAAGAGTCTATCAATAAGTCCCCGTTCATCCTCCCCGGCCCCGATATGTGCCTGGATCTCTTCAATCATCAGCCTCTCGCCATCGAGTATCTTGGGCCAGGAGCGGTCATCAAAATGCGTGTTGCTTAGTCCCACGGTCTGGCCCTTTTCTGTCGCCAACCAGGCAACCTGATCTATATTGGATGAGCGATTCGAGATCACAGCCAATGGCTCGTTAATATAACCGCACACCAGGCTAAATCCCCCAACATTTCTCGCCGTGGTACTTGCCACCATCCTCTCTGCAAACTCCCTAGTCGGTTCCCTAGACTCAGGGGCGAGTGTGAGCCAGCCGTTGACGATTGCACCCCGACTTTGTGTGCCGGTAGCCTTCTCAGACGTATCTTCACGATAGTTCGTTAAAACGGCAACCTTTCCCTCCTTTGTAACCCCCATCCATGTTCCTTGCGTAGCGCGCGCTAGATCTCGTCCGCCTAATATATTGGATTTTGATCCGGGCCACCAATCCGCCGGGGCCGTTGGTCGGCGGAGGTATTCCTAGACACCTGTTAGGCCACGGTGTATGTGGTGCTCCCGTGCAGGTAGTTCAATCACATACATCCCTGTTATCGATGATAATAAGAGAATAGGACGGATGGGCTGTAGATATTAATGCGATACACATTTTAACTGTTCGGGAGCTTCAGGTCGTTAATGTGCGCGTGTTTGAGACAATATTAAGTCTAATACCGCTTGGAGGGGTCGCAGTGTTGTGGAGTATGAGCTATTAGCTTCTTGCTCACAAGTGCGTGTGAATCTCGATAAGGGTGGCTAATAAGATTGAAGAGAACTCATTAAAGATATACGAGCATCGAGCTTCTAAATCCGTAGAAGAGGAGTAGTACTACTGGAGTAGTGAGGGACAAGACACCAGACCTACTACAGGCGCTACAGTCATCGGGCAGAGACACTGCCGGCAGATTCACCTCACCGCCTCTCTGGTTCTCCATCGGGATTCGAGACCCACTGGATATGGGGCTCGCTTCCTTAATTAGCAACGATTCACGTGACTATACTAGTACCTTCCAGCACATTAGGATGTTTTGGAATGCGCAAAGAGCAATGGGAAACATACTCTCTCCTGCAAGGTACTACGTAGACCTTTTGGTCATATCGATTGATGGACGGACGGTTTTTATTGGTGTAATTTGGAAGTTTTCGACACGTAGTAGGGTGACTTGGAAGCGGAGTTAGGAGACTGGATATCAAACACCCCAACCCAATTTCCTGTGGACAAGTTTCAGCAATTCATAGTAAAACAGCCACGTTGCTTCTGAACCAGCGACACATCAGCTTCATCCAATACTGGAGAAGACACTTCCAATCACTCCTCGTTATATATCGTCCTGATAAACTTTTCGCAGGCATTTGGACTAACCTTAAATCATGACGTCAAGCAGGGTATGATTCGCTGCGATCCCGGAAATAGGAAAGTTGCCCTAATTCCGTCGATGGTTCTTTCAAAGCCCTGAGCTCCATCTACTAAACTTGTAAGAGTAATAGTGGATGGATCACAGTAGGGTCTCCCTTCAGGCAACCACCGTGTCGTGTTGGCCTTTTCTTTCTTTCCGCGAACCACCCTTCCTTCAAAAGTCATATTCCCTCTCTCCTCTCTCCCTCTAGTTGCCATTGCGGCTGGCCGCTTTTTATTCCGTCCTCACCTGGTCGCGTGAAGCCTAGCTGATCCATATTTCTTTGCCCCGCAAGCGCAAGCTTCACTGACCGCCAAAGATTCGACCAGCCTTTGCCGAATCCTTCACGTCGGCCACGTTTGAGATATCTCTACGCAAGCGAAATAATCTCCGTCTTCCATCATGTTTGGAATCATCGCAGATTTGTTGTCGTAAGTAATGTGACCCCCGATTTCCGGAAATCCCGGAACAGCGACTCTTATCTCAAAGAGTCTTCTGCCCATTTGTGGAATGCTAACGGGACTCCTGCGTAGCTCGATCATTACGATCCTCTTCCCTATCTTCGCCTCCTTCAAGGCCCTCCGCTCGTCGAACCCCGCTCAGCTAGCACCATGGTTAATGTATTGGGTGGTTCTGTCGGCCATTCTGATGGCTGAGTCCTGGACCGTGTGGATTTTGGGATGGTATGCTCTCTCGGCCAGAAATCACCACGACACAGAGGTCTAATACGCAATTTATATAGGCTTCCCTTCTATAGCTGGATCCGGCTCTTCTTCTTCTCCTATCTAGTCCTGCCACAGACTCAGGGTGCCCAGATCATATACCAAACTCACGTGGACCCGTTCCTGGCCCAGCACGAACGAGAAATTGAAGAGTTTATCGGTCGCTCTCATGAGCGTGCCAAGGCTCTGGGCCTCCAATACTTTTACCAGGCGCTGGATTGGGTACGCGAGAACGTTTTCCACCTTCCCGCTCAACAGGCCGCCCCTGCCCCTCCGGCGACCGGCCCTGCTGCCTACGCCCAGTCCCTTCTCTCTCGGTTCAATATCCCGACCGCTGCCGGAGGAAATGCCAATGCTCCTGCCAACGGCAACGACTGGCTTTCGGCCATTGGCTCTGCCGTGGCATCTATGACCTCCACCGGTAAGACCCCAGAGGCGCGTGCGGAGGAACTCTCGGCCAGTGGCTCCTTCTTGCCCCGTGATATGGCCGGCATGTCTCGTGATGAGAAGGCCAAGTATCTCTCGAACCAGCAGGATATGCTGGAAGTGCTGCGCAATGCGTTGGCGAAGGAACAGCAAACCTTGCATGGACGGGACGATGAGTCCGGCTCGTCCCTGAGGAAGAACCGTAGCGACAACTCGTTTGATCATATCGAACCTGAGGATATCCGTGATCGGTCCAGCAGCAGCAACTGGGCGTCTGGTGTAGAGTTCGCGGCTCGAGCCGCGGAGGAATTGGCTCGATCCCGTGGTTCGCATTAAGTATGATCAGACTCGTTCGCGTTTCTTTCATCTTTCGGTCTTTGCTTTTGTTTTTACCGAATTCAAAATGGGTTGTATGTATCCAAGATAGACGGTCCGAATAATTGGACGAGAAAAGACTAGCTAGTTGAGTAGAGCATTGTTGTTCACGGAACCAATGTGCCGTGTTATATATACTCCGAGCAGTCATGCTGTGCGCTAATGGGCGGGCGCGTCTGCAGAGCGTAAACCAACAGCCTCGTCATCATTCCCCACTAGAACTGCACTTCTCCAGGACATTACTCTTCTTTAGCCATTAATAGGTATTTCTTCCTCATTCCATACTTGTTGTACCTGAGCGCGCCAATCCAATCAGGATACGCCCTCTGGTTTGCTATTCCTCGGTCCGATCGCAAGCATTCTCTTCCCAGAATCATGGAACAAATTGGGCAAATCGTAGCACAGCTCAATCCATCCAATATCTCCACCGATTCCATCTTCCATGTCTCCAAGGGACTTGTCACTCAGGCGATAGACCAAGCATCCCAGGTAGACTGGCCAAATCTACCTCGCTACACCGCACAATATGTTTCAGAGAACCCAAAGAGCATTCTCTGGGCAGCGGTGCAAGCCGGGGCCTTTATCTGCCCCGGCATGGTGACTGGGCCTCTTATGCAAGCCGCTGGGTTTACGAGTGCTGGGCCGGCTGCTGGTAGGTAGCTCTTTCTGTGATTAATTTTTTTTTTTTTTTTTTTTTTTTTTTTTTTTTTTTTTTTTTGCTGTCCCAGTTACACAGCTTTCATCAAAAAATAACAACCGTTGCTGATGCTTTATACTATAGGTTCAGTGGCTTCATGGGCGCAGAGGTACATAACACCCATTGCTGGGCAAGGGATCTTTGCCCATGTCCAGAGCGCTGCAATGAATGGGTACGGACGCACTATTGTCAATGGTGTGGCTCGGGGTATGGTTTTGGCGCCGCGTGCTGCGGCCGGGGCATGGAGGTACTTTCGGGGATGAAAACATCATGATCAAGAGGTTTTTTTTGGTTTTTGTTTTTGTTTTTTTCTGCAAGTTTGATGATGGCTTCATGAGCTTTAGTAGGATATATTGAGGTTAGAGTGGGTTCAAGTGAATGGTTTCTACTGGGTATTATGTGCAATGAGAGTGTGATGATGATGGTTATTTATGGAAGAATATATATCAACGTTTGTTCAGTTCGGAATCATGAAAGAACCGCAGATTTTGAACAAACCCCTTTCAATCACTAGAGCAAAGGTTTCTTTTTGAAGATTGAGTCTTTACCGGAGAAATAGATGAACATGAACTCACCATGACAGACATTCGTCGTCATGATAACTATTGACTGTATCATGTTATGCTAGTCTATAAATAAATAAATAAATAATAAATACACTCGATCTGCGGTATCAACTACTAGTACGTTGCAGGGTGGCTGCCCAACGCCCCCATAAATTCAATTGATCCTTGCAGGGAGAATGAGAATACGACGCTCTGGCCCTGCTTTTACAGCTAGCCTCCTTGGACTATGTAAGTCGGTGTAAGTTGGATCTACGCGTTGGTTGTAGATGGATGTTGGGTTCAGTGAGTTGACTCTGGTACACACTAACCCCGTCTCGGGTTCTGTCCGGTTGGTCGGGTCGCTCACTGTTCCGTTTCTTGGGTGATGGTGGCAATTGGCGCCTGAGGTGTCCATCACACACGATTCATGGGATGATTTCATGGAGGCTCCACCTGGGCAGAGATCGTTGGACCGTGAAGCTACCAGTGCGCTGCTTGGGCCAATCATGGGGAAAAAACATCGTATTCTTCAGAGTCACAGATATGAATTACAGGAGAAGTTGTACTCAACAAGTGAAATGACTGACGCATGGATTGGACTGGTTGAACCAGCAGAAGAACAATGACTGGGGAATGAATCGTGAATGAATGACGGCTTGGCGCTGCTTTTTGCCTGTCCGCCTGAACCCGACTTGTTCTCGATCGGGTAATCAGTCTGTTTCTGTATTGTTCGGTCTGCGAGAATGTACCATACCGAACCTGAAGTGGAGTGGTATGTATTTTTGGTATACACTGTAGGACTATAACTAGTAGTTCGTTGTAGGAGGAGCTCTCTGATCATTCCTCTCTCGCTGTTCTTTTTTTTTTTTTATTATATTTTATTTTGCGAGAACTTGTTTTTGTATTCGAGAAAAAGTCAAAAAAAGGAGAATAATAATAGTAATAGTAGTCGTAGTACGGAGTAGTAGCAACAATAATAATAATGATAATAATAATAATAACACACAGTAAAGTCTAATGGAATCCACTGATTTTACCTGATTGTCTCTTTTTTGAAACCGTTTGACCCTGCGAATCAAGAAAACCCAGCCCATAAGTGGTCTACCAGCAATACCGCCAGTTTTGTGTTGTTGTTCATATCCACTGCCTGCATTGCATGGTTGGCAGGTATACTGTATGGTCTTCTTCTTTCCGTACGGAATTCCAATTTTTATTTTTGTTTTATTTTTTTATTTTACGAGTTTTGTCGGTCTCGCTCGTTTCCACTTTGAGTAGTG
>ML736470.1:0-13808 GCA_009193595.1 Aspergillus bertholletiae | reverse complement strand
GATATCTGCACACGACATCCCCCTACTCAGCAAGACTGAGAGAGCAAAAAAAAAAAAAAAATTTTCTTTTTCCGCGAGGAGGCATGACAGGTCACGGAGCGTAGATGGACCTTGCAGCTGGCACTAACCTTTTACACCTGCATCGCAGGCCTTTCACCCCAACTGCGGCAGCTACTAAACGCGCCAAAGTTCCTTAAATGTATATAGAACTAGAACTAGAGGCTAGTTAAAGACACCCAGGGCTTACCCCCTGGCGGCCTTTGCCCCAACCGGGGATGGGTGGGTCACATGCCTAGGCGGTGAACCACGGCCGTTAAATACAATCAATCAATCAATCAATCAAACATGTAACCTGCATAGGGGCCACGCTTCCCGGGCTCCTATACGAATGGATGTCGCTGTTCCCCTAACAGTAGACAAGACCTGTGGAGAGTTTAAATTTAGTCCCTTCCCGTTTTCTTTATCAACCCAGCCTTAGCCTGCCACCGACACTCGTTAAATATACATTTATAGGATTTATCTCGAACCCCTGAGACAATATCGTCAATTACACTACCAGACGACGTGTTATTTGGGCAGTGATGAGTAGACGCACAAGTCGGGCTTGTGATGCGTGTCAATATCGCAAGGTCAAGTGCAATGGAGCCCGTCCCTGTTCGCAATGCGCGCACTTGAACCTCTCATATAACTTTTCTGTTGCGCCGGTCAAACGCAGGCCTGGTGGCCAGGGTCACCTAGTGGCTCAATTGCGAACGCGACAAGTCTGCCCGGGCATGGTTCATGAAGCACAGTCTCTACCTACCATGTCAAGGATCATTCTCAACGACCGGGCCACCCACTCTATTCGGCCAGCTCCAGAGGCACATACTCTCCCTATGGGTTTCTTTCTGGAACTACTCCCCCAATTCTCGCATTTTGTCTACCCACTGAACCTGATCATATCCCCCGATGAGATACGGTAATCAATTTCCTCAATGCATAACACTGCCTATGACGAAGCTCTCGTCTATGCTTTTGCAGCAGTCACGATCAACCGGACACATGCGTATTCAACATTGCATGGCAACTTTGCAGGGCTGATGGCGAACTTGATCCGTCACAGCTTGAAGGCATACCGAGAAGGAGAAATTAACGGCTACGATTGGGAAGGTGGTGGCCTAGGACACTTGCCGGTAAATATCAAGCAAGTCATGACGTGCATTTTCCTAGGGATCTGCATGATACCCTTCGGGCAATTCCATCGCAGCTTTTCTATTCTCCGTGAAGCTATTACTATCATCCAAACGCGAGATGTACACCGATGGCGGACTAATGATGATCCTGAATCCCGGCGCAAGGTGGCAAGGTGGCAAAGGGTTTACTGAGAGGCGTACATTCATGAAAGGTCTTTAGTTCTGATGCCCTCATTCCCCAGTGTCCTCACGGCCCTCGAGACAGACCTACCCATGGCCGACACAAGTATCCCAGCCCATGTGGACCTGGGGTTTCGTCGTCTAATACACCTTTACCTCATCCAAGACGAAACCTTCTTTGCCCATTGGCGGGTACAACATCGTCCCAGGTACCCTGCTCCAGATATGACTGCGGGGTGGATTGAGTCCAAACAAGCGCAGCTTGATGATAGCGAAGTTGGTACCGCAGAGGCTGCCCTCTTTCAAGCGCAGGGACTAGGGAGTCTGACCGAGTTTCAGCAGGCCGACCTTGTCATCACAAGGATATAGTTGCGAGCCTTAGTCTGGCAGCTCGCGCTTTCTCAAGGCCTTCTCTGCTCTGGCCCTTCGCAAAGCCCAGAGGAGAGCCTGTCTTTTCACTTCCCCGTTGAACGCCTCTCTACTGAACTACGGAATTTAGTTGATCACCTACAGAGTGTCGCCAGTGTTGGGATTCATGGCCACAGGATCCTTTAAAAGCTCTTTAATATCGTAACCACTGTAGTAGACGTTCTAACATTAGGACTCACACCTGGTCAAGTCGAACAATCGACTGTCAAGAGGATGGATGACTTTCTTAGGATCGTGAAATTTATGTTGAGCTTTGAAGGGACCGCTACAGAACAAAGGAATTACATTCGTGCAAGTGCAAAGGCTTCACAGGATATTTACACCTTTGTAGACTTCGGTGAAGTGATAATATTATAACTCATGCATACTAGTAGATATTGCAAAGTCTATGATCACCAACAAGGGGTGGAGTTCCATAGATTTCGCCATTTAGGTTACGTGTGCTGCCCTTGCAATTGAACTAGATACACACGGCCCTCCAAGGCGGCTAACAGAGACTTCTCTACCTTGCCCTGATGTGTGGACATGATAGGCACCATTGCCACCTCATTAGACACACCCAGCTCTATCGCACTAGGCAGCTCCCAAATCCTTTCCGTAGTTGAGAAGTTGAGCACCACGAGCGCCTTGGTGCTACCATGACTGGCCTCCTTGACAAAGACAAAAAGATCCTCATCCAGGGGACTCAGGTCTTTATAATTACCGTATACAAGCAAGTCGGGATACTGCTGGCGAAAATGGATCATCTGGCGCCAGAATGCAAGGACACTCTCAGGGCTATTGAGCTGAGAGGCAACGTTAATCTCGTTTGCCAAAGGATGAGGTTGCATCCAGGCTCCTTAACCTCCTTCATATCCTTTGTAGCAACGTCAGAGAAGCCGCTATACTTGGCTTCCCCATTCCATGGTATAGGCAACCTAGCATGGTCCCCAGCAAGATGCTGCAGAGCATCGAACGTCTTGTCCAATTCTTTTTTATTATGCACACCATAGCGCTCCTTGACCATGTCGACCAAGAGATGGCTGCTGATGTCTCGATAGTCCTCGATCGGGTAGGTTTCCAAGGGAGCGTTAACGAGGCCGATTTCCTGACCTTGGTAAATATATTGTGTGCCACCCAAGCAAGCCTCTAAGAGAGCCAGCAGCTTTGCGCCACTAATACAAAACTGTGGCCGGTCGTCAGTGAAGACAGTGACGGATCGGAGTAGGTCATGGTTCTCCAGGAAAACGGTAGTCCAGCCATCAGTGTCTCGGATGAGCTCTTGCGTCCGATCAATCCCGGCCTTGAAATCAGGTAATGTGAAACTTTTGGGTGTCGTATCGTACTTGTGTGTTTTGCCGAAGCATACATCGATAGCATCGAACTGAAAAACCATGTTTATCCTCGCGGCACTGGCGCTCACGTAGTCAAGCACACACTTCGTGTCAGGTGCGTAGAGTAGCTCCCCAACAGTGATGGCGTCGCACCGTGAAAGAATGACATTCATCTCACCCAAGAACTCGTGCACTCGGGGCCTGTTGCAATAAATAGTTGCGGCAGGTTGGTAAGGTGCCTTGGGATCTGTAATCGGTGCATCCGGCATATCAGATGGTTTACTATACATATTAACAGTATCAACGCGAAACCCATCCACGCCACGATCGAGCCAGAACTCCATGGCTGAGGCATAGATAGCGTTGCGGGTTTCAGGATTATCCCAGTTGAGATCCGGCTGCTCCGTCGCCCATACATGTAGGTAATATTCCTCTGTATGCTGGTCCCACTCCCACGCGCTACCACCACCGAAGCTGCACCGCCAGTTGTTAGGCAGTAATCGTTCGCCCTTTGGTGAATACCTGACTGGCCGCCAAATATACCAACTACGCTTAGGGCTGTCCTTGCGCGAGACTCCTTGAGCCACGCGTGCTGGTCTGAGGTATGGTTGATAACGAGATCAAGCATAATACGCATGCCACGTGTATGAGTCTCCTTTATAAGTGTCTCCATATCCTGGACTGTCCCGTATGGCGCGTAGACCTCCTCATAGTTTAAAATATCATAACCCATGTCAACCTGGGGGCTTTCATACATCGGGGAAACCCAGATAACATTGACACCCAAGCTGGCGACGTAATCGAGCTTGGATATAATACTAGGTAGGTCGCCATTGGAGTCGCAGAAGGAGGCAGGGTATATCTGGTATACGACGGCCTCCTTCCACCACTTTCTCTCCTGAACGGTGATAGTCATGATGTGGAGGATGGTACCGAAAGAGAAAAAAGAAGAGACGAGAAGAGAAGAGGAAGCGCCGTGTGCGAGTCTGGATAATTCAGGAATATGATAGGGTTACAACAGGTAAGATGAAATAGAGGAGTCGGATGGACAGGGGAGAAATAAAATGGTCCTCCCTATGTTGCTGGACGTATATTGTTTGGTTTTAATAACCCACAACAACCTGGGAGCTCTGCTTTGCGATTAATAATTACCCCGTGTTGGGATATCATCCCACACTATTGCTTTATCTAAGCGACATGATGTATCTCTACCACTACCTACGCCGTGGGTATCGTGGACGTGCAAGTCACATTGTAATTCGCCCTTAATCGGACCGACAACTCCTCGTGGGTGTCCCCAGGGGGTCACCCATTTTCGCTATCAGCGAGGCTGTCCACTCTGTCCCCAGTCTTTCAAAATTTAGAGTTCAACTACTCAAAAGTCGTCAGTCCGACGATGGCCCAATCGTAGTCACCAATGGGTGTCCCCACACCCCGCACCGGCCTTGCATCCGTGGCTGTGGCTGTCCATCTAACATAATAGAAATTATTCCTATGCTTGTTAGAGTACCAGACGGCCTTGTATGGGGTTCGGGGATAATCACGGATGGGGAACCCGATGTGATGCTGGAAAGCCGATTGTACTCGGTCGAAAGAGAAACTACTTCCTGTACGGTGTCCTGATTATCCCCGCTTCCCCGCAATCGGCTATTTTCTGTATCAGACTTTCTGTGGCGCCTGCCCTTTTGAATGAACGGTATCTTTAATTTACAAGACCCTCGAACCACTCAGTCAGTAGCGGCTATAAAGATGGAGCAACATACTGTCCATCTACTTTGTCGTTCTTGAACGGACCAGCCGTCTTTGGATATTTTCTTTCACAGGGGGCCTTTTCTTCTAAAACAATCTTCGAAGAATAGTGCAGTCAAAACACCTGGCGTTTTGCGACACTGGCAACTGATACGCCATACGACAAGATGGCAAATGAGAAACCCCCTTCGAAGCCAGTCATGCACGCTTCAACCATGCAAGAGGCTACTGCGGCCACCAAAGCCGAGCTCAACTTGGGGCTCGCCGAGTCTTTGAAGTTGTACCGGAAGGCCTGCCTCTGGTCGATCTTTTTCTCCACTTGTGTCGTCATGGGATGGTTTGACATGCTGTCACTAAACAGTCTCTATGCTTATCCTCCCTTTCAGCGCCAGTTCGGCATTGAGTTGGAGGATGGTACATACGAGCTGACAGCTGCATGGCAATCCGGTCTATCTATCGGTGCCTTTGGTGGTCAGATCATTGGACTTTCCATCAATGGCATCATTACTGATCGCTTCGGGTACCGCAAGACATTAATTGGTGCCCTGATTGGCCGCTGTGGCTTTATATTTATCATCTTTTTTTCTGAAACAACTGTACAGCTCCTTATTGGCGAGCTTCTCTTCGGTGTTCCATGGGGTGTTTTCCAGACGATCACTATAACCTACGCCTCCGAAGTCTGTCCGACACACCTACGTGCCTATTTAACCACATATGTTAACCTTTGCTAGGTTACAGGTCAATTCATCGCCTCAGGCGTGCTACGTGCCATGCTGACACAGGACGACAAATGGGGCTACAAGATCCCATTTTCCCTGCAGTGGATATGGCCCATCCCCCTTATGGCTTGAATTTGGTTAGCCCCGGAGTCCCCGTGGTGGCTCGTCCGCCGTGGCCGCCTGGACGACGCAAAGAAGTCCCTCAGTCGCCTGACGACTCGGAACTCTGGAATTCCCTTCCAACCCGACGAGACTATCTCGATGATTATATTCACTAATGAGATGGAGAAGAAGACAGAAGAAGGTACAACATACCTGGAGCAATTTAAAAGCGTCAACCTGCGACGGACAGAGATTGTCTGTGTCACCTGGATGATCCAAACCTTCTGCGGAAATACCTTCAGTAGCTACTCGACGTATTTCTATGAGCAAGTTGGTCTGGTAAGTGAAAGCTCGTTCAGCATGACTCTTGGGCAGTATGTACTCGGCGCTGTGGGCACCTTTCTCTCATGGCTCCTCATGCGCCAATTTGGTCGCCGGACATTATACCTCTCCGGCCAGGTGTTCATGTGCATCCTCTTGTTTGTCATCGGCTACACCTCCTTCGCGGGCCATGGCAACACCGCTGTCCAGTAGATAACCGGCTCCATGATGCTCGTCTATACGTTTGCCTATAGCTCGACCGTTGGGCCACTCTGCTACTCCTTGGTATCAGAGCTTCCTTCGACGCGGTTACGTATCAAGTCAACTGTGGTGGCCCGGAATGTCTACAACGTCGTCTGCATCATAAGCAACCTGATCACACCACGCATGATCAACCCTACTGCCTGGGGCTGGGGCACTAACTCAGGCTTCTTCTGGGCCGGTTCTTGCTTTCTCTGTGCGATGTGGACGTGCTTCAGGCTTCCCGAGCCCAAGGGTCGTACGTATGGCGAACTTGATGTCCTGTTTGAGAAGCGGATTAGCGCACGCAAGTTCAAGACTACTTACATCGAGCAATTCAACAATCATGAATATAGAGGAGAGGGTGTAATTGAAGGAGTTATTGTCGGACATGTTAATCCCCAGCCTCCTGAGAAGGAGGGGAAATGCTAAGACAGCAACGCGCGAGACAGCAGTGGTGAGAAGGCCCTTACTAGAGTTCTGCCAACGTCGTAGTAAGAAGAGAAAATATGCTTTAATTGAACTAGCCTTACTATTCACCTCACTAGGTGAGATGACCTTACAGTATTCCCTACATAGCAGGCTTATACAAATATATGTCGCGAACTAAAAAGGATTACACCTATTCTTATTTTTCTTTCGTCCCCCTTAATAAATACCGTATTTGACTACTGTCGGGAAAGGAAGGAACCGAGACGTATATTAAATAAGTTACGGTAGTCATTCATAGTTAAAATACAACAATCTCTGTCCCAATTCGAATCGGTGTCTACCGGTGCGTTTTGACGAGCAGTCATATGAAATATATAAGGCGATGCGAAGAGATTCGCAACAGTACCTTTCTCTTATCAGGACGCTAGGTCTACAATCAAATCTATCATCTTCTTAGGTGTATTAGCTATAGGAATATATCCTGTTTAAATGCATTATTATGTTAACCTTGTTACCGGTCTTCATTTTAATTATCCGAATAAAACTATTAAATTGTACATACAACAGTGTAATTGTCAATGTAGCTAGTGATAAGAGAGATGAAAAGTAACCCGACTTCCCGGACCTACGGGAAGTCGCTAGGTCCTTTATATACACAGTAGTCTAACTAAGGCTTTGACTCAGCGTCCCCATACTAAAGTTAAATATTTCTCCAAAACACAACATTTTTAAAAGCATTATTGTACACCACATATAATATACAGCTATTGCGTATGGTTCAATGGATCAAATCAGACTGGTACCTCCTGTAGAAACTTAATGACCGCATCTGCCATTTGCTGAAGGCCCGGATCCTCTAGTGGTAAATGACCAGCATTTTCTAGCTTGACAGTTCTTACCGGAACCTTTTTCACGCGCGACAAAACCAACTCGCTCAAGTGTAGTGGCGTCCACCTGTCTTCCGCCGGCTGTGTCAAGAGAATAGGACAGATATCAAAATCCTCCGGTTCCAGCGTAGGCTTAAAAGACGCGTACGTAGATAGAAAATGCATTGAAGCCCAGGCGCCGGCCGAGGACCGGTCCGCAAGACAGACTTTCAGAGCGTCAGGATTGTTAACGAGAGCTGACATTTTACTCGCTTGCCACATAGGTATTGACAGCGACTTTAGAAGCGGGATGTCACACATTTGAGCGAGAGGGATGCCAATTCTACTCATCACGAAGTTCCTGGCCGTTTCGTCCCGTACCTGTTGGATGCGTTGGTCTAAAAACGTCATACCAATAATGCCTTTCACTTTTTTATTCAGCGCAGCCACGTGGTAGGCTAGCATACCACCGGCACTGCAACCGAGGAGCACGATGGGACGGGGATCTTGTTCCAGCTCCGAGTTGATGAAATCGTTCGCGATATGCACCCAGTCGTCGTAGGACCAGGTAGTACCACGGGCGGTCTTTGTGCATCCGTACCCTGGCATATCGATGGCTACCAACTCAAAGCCTGCGGCGTGCAAGGGTACACCCACGAACAATGACATTTGGCGGCCGTTACTGCCCACCCCGTGATGGAGAATCACGCGTACTTTGGCAGTGGGATTCCTCCAACGGTCTAAGTGAATCTTGTGACCTCGGTTTTCCCACCATTCCTCCTGTGGGGAGTGCTCCTCTGTCAAAGTGAGACGTTGTGGGAGGTATCTCTGGAAATCCTTCCAGGCCGTTTGGGTTTTGTAGGTAGATGGAGCCATTATTTTCGAAATTGAGGTATTGGAGATAATGAATATTATCAGCTGAGTAAAAAACTGAGATACGACAAAATAATTCGTCCTAGGAGGCGTATTTAAGGTGCTTGAGCCTCAGAAAAACAACTTGATATTATCGGAACTCTATGGTTCCTCAACCGTCGGGATTCCCCCACCCGCTCGCAAGATCGACCCTGGATGGATTGTGGGCAGAATCCGCGGGCGAACATCTTACCGCTGTATACACTGTAAAGTTTCGGATACCTTGAAGAGATAGACTCCAATCGGGATGGAGTACTGGGGGTGGCATCGACAAAGATATTTCGGTGAGCTCATTATTTTTAGACCCTGAATTGAGCCAGAACCAAAAGGGTTAATATTACCTCGGGTGAGACAGACCGGACCGTACTTTCGATGGAGATGGACATGTTACAGCCTGCTTAAGTTTCTGTCACGTTTTTCGATTGGTTCCATGGGCACATCATTGATTAGATTTATTCATATATTATAGATGAATAAATGGATTGGATCTATTCACATAGACGTTACCAAACTCCTGAGGCCTCGCTAATCTCGTTATATCCAGGGGCGAGGGCAATCTCAACATTTCTCTTATGTACATAACCCCTGGAACCTCTAGTACTGCTCCCATATAACCTCGGAGTGTAAAAAGTAGGTAGAGGGGACAAAGCGCTAGGAATAATTACCTTTTACTAGTCAACCATGGTCTGTGGCAATCGGAGAAACTCTGCAGCCACAAAAGAGAAATGGAATATCACACATTGGTGATTAATTGCCTTGCATAAAAGACTAATTCCAACGAGGAAAAAAGTATCGTACCTGACGTCTTCCATTATTATCTCTAAGCCAAAGTTTAAGTCTACTGACAAACTACTGTAACGGAGGACTACTATACGGGTAGAGGACCCGTCAATTAGGTAAGGATACGTTGGTAAAGCAAAGTGAAACAACTAAGATCCGATAGTAGGTCTAATACAAGAAAGAGACTGATTCTTGTTCTGCTATACTAGTCAGAACAAGCCCCTTTATACCCGGGGATCGACCCCGAGAAGGGGTCGACTCAATATTGAGAAGTCAACCAAAAGGTCATCCGACCATCATTTCAGACCGATTCTATACTGCACGGTGTACCAGGGTAGTTCCTGCACCTTTGACCAGGTACTGTCTGCAGGTATCCATTACCTGCCCCAAAGTTCCCGATACATCAACCTTGCAGTCTCGTTAGGGATTCCGTGACATCAACATTGTGGATGGTCAAGATAGGGCAGAAGTTGGGTGGGCGACCAGTGCCGCGAAACCTTTGACTTTCTCATATTTACTTGTTAGTTCCTCAAGAGACTCAATACATCGGGCAGTGGCTGGCACGGTGACTCCTCTTTCTGTAAAGGCTATTGCTAGCTTCTTGCGGATATCACCGCTACAACTGGTAATAAATGCAAAAGTTGACTGGTGTGACAAATCTCAGAAGTTGTGCTAGTCTTAAGAGACAATACCTAAAAATAATGGTAGGAATATGCACATTGGCCTGGTGCATTAATGACTACAGAGCCAGAACAACAAGCTATAGCAATTAGCTTTCTCATAGAAGTTTGTTTCAGTATCAGTGGGACTGGACTGGACCATATGAGGGTTTCTGCGGGTTAAATATGTCAACAGGTCATCGGGTAATTCCCCTCCGTACACTCAAGCTTCTGTACTTATTCTTTGATATGTCACCGCATTAGCGCTTTTAAAATGGGTATAATTAATAATGACAAGGATATGATACAGTAATGGATTTTGTTTGGCATCGAGAGAAATGCACCTTGGTAAGCTTCCGAATCAGTTCCATAGATCAATATCATACTGCAGGCAAGAGAGCAGAAAAGGGCTGTCTTCTCTATTAGCTGATTATTGATTTATATCAAGTGTATATATCTTGACAAAGGATCTACAGGATACATCCATAAGGGACAAACTGAAAACCAAAAAGTTCGAGGTAATTCAGGTATTTTAATGTCTATATATATGCAGATACCAATAAACACGAAATCTCTGAGTCATCCAAACGGACTAAAGGGAGATATTTATCTTCACCGCAGCCCCAAAATGTGTCTTTTATTGCCTGTTGAAGCTTGTCAAGATTTTCGAGAATATGCCTTCACTGAATCCCTTCTTCTCAGGAAGTCGATGACAAGTAAACTCCTTCCATTCCCAAAACTTCAAATCATTTGGAGCTTTTTCAGGGTTCTTCCACTCTTCCTGCGGAGGATATGGTGACTTGTCAAACTCAATGCAAAGTGCAAAATTCGGAGAATTTTTGATATGCTCTCTAGCATCAAAAGCTGCAAGAAATTGACCAGTCTTTAATTTAATTGCGTATTGCTTCGGTACAAAAGCAGCATCCGTTAGCAGCTCCTCATTTATGATACGCCTCTGCATATCTACATCTCCGAGTTTCGGAATTCGACGTTTCGTAAGCGCCATCTCAAGAGTGAATTGAGAAAGGAGAGATGGGCGCTTGGGAGGATTGCCAGTTAGGTCGATATGCTGCTCAAGGCACTCTGAGTTCTGGAGCTTCCAGTCAAACTCTGCCGCAATCCATACGTTCAGCTCGGTGCGACATATTAACTATTAAAATATAGTTTGGTCAATATTGTTTGCATAGGCTGGAGCATAAATTATTCATACAGTGCCTGTGCCATCCTTATTAAATGTGATTTGATTGGCCTCGGTTGAGTCCCAGAACCAGCTCTCCCCAGTCAGGACAGATAACAATGTTTCACCCATAGTAATACTTCAGCTGTGAAGATAGAGTTGTGGTTTGGATCTAGCGTGCGTTCGAAATTTCTCTTCACGGGAAATATATATATTATGTAGAAAGTGACCACTCTGTCCTCGACTCGTTTGACTTCGCCTTAGATTTCCATGGGCGGGGCTTATTTATAGGCTGCCAATCGGAAGGATTTAATATACATTAGTACATTCAGCTCAATACGAAAAAAATCATTACTCAATTCAACCCTTTGTTTATATTCTACAGTACACAATGAAACACTAGCTGAACTTTAAAAAAAAGCTCTAACTTTACAGACAATTCCTGCAGTACCTCCTAAGCCTGAAATAACCCAATATCCACCATAAAGGCTTTGCCATTATTGACCTTCTGTCAAGCTAGTTGCATTCCATCCTTTGCCATGAACCAACCATCTATTAGCGGTTGCCAACAACGTTTTCCCACGAGTTGTAGTTAACGGCCGGTCCGAATATTACTGGTGGCACACAATGGACCGTGGTCTTCAAGGGACTCTTCTTACCGACTAAACCAGGAGGGATCGCCATTTGGAGTGCATGATCACGACTACCACCAATCACAGACATACGCAGGGTCTCTTGAGGATTAAGTTTTGTTCCTGCTTTCGCTTTTTTATCATGTTGTCCAATATATGCGTCGATGACTTGGTTTTTTGCTTTGGAGTCCTTGGCTTTTTTGGCGTCGTTAATCACTTTCTCTGGGATCCAGATTTTATCGGTTTTTTTTAGTGCGGCTTCCTCTGCTTGTATAACGCAGTACCTGTGAGGATGTAAGGCTATTTCCAAGGGAACTTTTGCTTTTGGATCTAGCATAGTACTAACCACTGGGTGGGGCCGGCCGGCCAGTCGTCGCGGCCTGGGGTGGTATACACTGCCTGGCCCAGCTCGCTTCCTTGCACCTCCTTTACGAGGGTGAGAGTATCACCTGCTTTCTGATATTGTTTGGCTTGTTCCTGCAAATCAGTTAGCACTGGAAGTAGCAAACGAACTGGGAAGACGTACTTCGCTCACTCGTCGGAAACCGATGGTAACAAGTCTCGAATTGCTCGTAGAGGGCGCGCCTACTGCGCAGCCAGTCAAGGCCATAGCCACAGCCAGAAGTTTGGCACCGGAGAACAACATTGTGCTGGGATGAGGAAGCTGTTAGACACGAAGAGCTTTTGAATGGGATACTGAGAGTTGTTTATTTTACATTAGTTCAGAAGGAACCTCTCTGCTCTTATACCCGACCATTTTGCTTCCGCTTCATTGATCATCATTAGAATATTTCGATGTGCGATTTCCGGCAACAGAGTTACATCTCAGGGGTCCGAATCCTAGCGACCAGACCCACGAAGCCATGTATACCACAGATATGCCAATATATGATGTGCCCAATGCACTACATCATCTTGATGTAGTCTCTATATTAGAACAAATGACGATCTCTGTAAAGAACCGGACATTATCAGGGTCTATAAAGCTTTCAAAACCCCCAATCCATTCTTTTACAAAAGATATATTCTACTGTATACCTACCTTACTGTATCCAAATCCCAGATGCATCTACCAGATAGCCTAATCCTAAACCATTCCGAACACTTTCATACCATGCCCAGTGCTGCGGAATGTATTCTGGGGTCATCTCTCCGGCTACTAAATCTTGAACCGCTGTCTTAAACCCACTGTGGGTCCGACGTTTGATCCTTACATCCAGCCCACGGAGGCTCCGGGGCCACGAGACTCCGTGATGGCCTGGTGAGGAGGGTCTACGCCGTTCCTCCTGTATACCTAGGGCCTTGGTACCTGAAAGCAAGAATTTACACTACTCCGTATCAAGTATAATATGCGATTAAAATCAAAGTTAGGTGTCAAAGCATGCTGACCGATGTAACTCAATCATCTAAGAGCAGAACTAAAGGGGTGATCCTTCAGCTCTTAAGGAACGCCCAGCCTCGGGAGCTTACCGATAAACTAGGCTCGGGAGCTGCCGATGATAACCCATATCACTCTCAATTTAATAGCTGGCTTTTTCGGCGGTAGGCCTCAGAAATGACCGCAAAGACCAAGGACCGGACCGCACCACTGCGGTTTGGTCCGGTCCTGCGTTCCTACAAGCAAGACAAACAGATATAAACCTGTGATAGCCGTCTCTTATTCAGCAGCCCCACACCGCCGCTGGCGGTGTTGGTCTGCCTCACCTCAACCCAATTCCTTTGCCCAACACAAAAATTGACGTTATTCAAAGCTCCTATACAACATCGCCTTGAGTATCTATCCAAAAAGGTAATCTAGGCCCTTCCTTATCCACTTGACTAGCTTCTGTACTAGGTAAACCTCCTGTATTAGCCTGTTGTGGTGGATTATTAAGCTCCAAAGATCCTGTTTTTTGAATCTGCTTAAGACCTCGTAGTCTTTCTACCATAGCACGATCTGCAATTCGGTGTTTTGCATCATATACAGTCAGTGGCCCACTATATTGAATCCTTCTCTTTAATTTCTGTTTATTTTGAGGCTTCCGATGTCGAAGGTGTCATTGTAGATCATCTTTAAGCTGAGCGGCCATTTCAGCACTTTCCAAAGAACTCCGGAATACACGGTCAAGACGGCGTATAAAGCTCT
>ML736469.1:0-13987 GCA_009193595.1 Aspergillus bertholletiae | reverse complement strand
GGGGGTTTTTTTTTTTTTTTTTTTTGTTGGGTCGACGGTAACCAGGCATCACCTACATAGAACCAATGATCCATAGAATGGAAGAGAATTGGATAGCCTTGACACGCGAGTAGCGATCGGCAATGAAGCTAGAGCATAGTGCACCAACGAGAGAGCCAAAGGGCATGGCACAAGTGATACTACCCTGGAAAGGAATGAATATCTGCAACGGGTCCAGCACCGACATCATTCGCTTACCTGCTTGTATTGACCCTCCCCCACTTGGAAATAGTTGGTATACGCCGCAGTACCCAGAACACCTAAACCAGGTGAGCTTATGTTCCGAGAGCTACAGGGCGCCGGGCTGGCTCACCACTCATGGACGAGATATCGAAACCAAACAAACCACCGCCTGCGACACTATCAGTCTCTGCCTGCTCATGCTACCGGAACCAGACCGTGAGGTACTCACCTAGGGTGGCAAAGCCACACAGGAAGTAGACGTTGTAGATTTTCTTCATGATGACAGTTGCTGTTGACACCCGGTCAGCGACGCGGCAGCCAAGATGAAGATCAAGCAGAGAACATGTGAAACAGGTTCCCAGTGACGGGGAAGCGCTCTATGTTTAAATATGCCGACGGGCTGCAGTGAAGGGAGCTTTGGGCAACTGTCGGGGAGAGTCATCTCTGGTGAATGACACCAGATGTAACACTACGTGTCGGCTGACGGGCATGATTGGAGGAGCGGGATAAACACGTCCAGGCCGGGATCGCAATGGGGAGATCTTTACCAGAGCAGAAGATAGAAGGATCACAAGCTGCACGGCGTGGCGGGCGCCACCAAATAAGAGCTGTGGTTATGATTCGACGGGGAGTCTCGTATTTGTGATCATGGGGGTTTGGGGTTTTCCCCGCAGTTGCGATTCTGGGGTAAACAAGGGTTTCTTTGAAGCTTTTAACCTTTCCTCCGTTGCTTAACCCAAGCGAAGTGGGACGGTGGGGGGAACATCTTGCCAGGAGAAACACCTCGGGATATCAGAAGCATCGGGCGATACCACCAGACGAGACACACACACACACACACACACACACACACACACACCAAGGAATAGGAGGGGTGGGAGGGGGGCCACAGTTCCAGAACCACGCAACGATGATCTTGCCCTTACTGCGACATGCTGACTCCCGCCATACGACGCTACGGGTGCCGCGCCATGAATCTGGTCCAACCCTAATTCAATTCGAGAATAAAGAGGGCACAGAGCCATTTACATGCGCCAGTGATAGGCGGAATATCTCCTTTGGGCCCTAATCGCGTCCAAGACCGCCAAGGCTTCTTGGAGCCGTCAAAATAAGACTCCCAAGATGTCAGTGGTCGAGAGGCGTTACACCACATGGCACTACGGGAACAAACAGCTTCGAAGTAACATTACTAGGGGGCAGACTAGCTGCTGTGAGTTAGCCAACGAGAGATCAGCCATGGTAGCGAAGCGAACCAAGGCCAGCTCAACCTTCGGCTCCCATGACGACGAACCCGTCTCGCCAAACTTAGGGTTACATAATGGTCACGTTCAAAGCATCAACACCCGAGGCAATCCAAATCCTTTTGTTGAACAACATGCAGGGTCGCTGACTTGCAGTTCCCCAACGGAAATCCACCGGGTGATATAATATGATTCTGAGAGAATCAGACCATTTCAGCTCGAATTGTCTTGATTTCCGTCACCAACGAAATTAATATATTCGGAGCTGTGGTATATATATAAGGCCTTGCCCCACCTCTCTTTGCCCAAAAAGCCAAGGCACTCAGACAACAACTGACAGCCCACCGACACGAACCTTATATTTACCTCCCCCTCCTTGTTGCCATGACGAAGGATTTACAGTTATACCTAAGCACAGATACTATCTGGAGGGGTTAGACTGTCTGGGTGAACGGTCCCAAATAGCTTCTTCGCGCAATTCCGAACATGTCAAGCAAGAGCATGGAAATTGGCCTCGCTTTAGGGTTGTGCAGCTACATTCTAGAACGCTAGTTCGGCGTGACTTCGGAGTGGCCGTCGTCCACCACTGACATGCTCTTCTAAGCGCCGACCATGTTACCTCTTTTTTCTGTGGCACCATACCTACTGGATGAGTTAGGCTATGTGACAGCCGTACATTATTAGGAATGGTACGTGGGATTTAGAGGATGGTTTAGATTGTTTGGTAGCTGCAACGTAGAAATATCAGGCGAGACTCGGTGGTATGCTAGATGTATTGCTACGTTCGGGGGAGGATAATAGGAACATATCCTAGAGTTTGACATGCCGTCCGGCTTGTATCCCTATACGAGGGTGTGAACCTTATAATTTAGCCTCCTAGTCAACGAAAGACTAAAAGAAAAGAGCGAAATCAAGGAAGCGAAACCGACAAAATAAGCATTCCCCCCCCCCCCACATAAGTTCAATTACGTAGACCATGCCAGCACGTCTATACCCAGAACAAAAACAGGAAGTGGAAGACAACCAACAGAGTGACCTAGGACTGCTCACGACGTCTCACGGTGAACAGTCCCCCGCATCAAACGGACCAAGTCATCATCCGAAAATGCAATCGTCGCATCCTCCGTGATGCCCGGGAGATCAGGTATTTTGTCGAAAATGAGCACGAGTGGTATCATCAAGGGCGCATGTCGAACCCGTCCACTTGCATAGTCCACACTAACCTCGTGGATACATTCTGCAATGCCATCTCTGTATTCCCAGCATTCGAACACGATCTCCTGGGGCTCGTCGGAGAAGGCGACGACCAGGACGAACCGGATAACACCCGAGGTACCTTCTAGCCATAACCGCGCATCGGCTTGTAGCGCGTCCAGGGATGCTGTATCCCCGAATTCCATGATGAGGGATGGGTAGCTGTCGGGCTCTCTGGTTGCGAGCGGGACATAGCTCTGTTCAGCTTCGAGCTGCAGTCCGTTCGGCAGAGTGTACACCGTCGGGCCGGCGCACGCCAGGAGATCCGAAGGAAGTCCGTGATACTGCTGGTATTTCCGAACGTAGAAGCGTTGGTACATGGTCTGGCTGACTTGTTCGTATAGCGGCGATTTAAACTTGATAACAATGACATTGTCATAGGGGAATTCTCGGACCAGGAATGTTTGCGGCTGAGTACATGCCCGCCATTTGTTGAACTCGAGACGGTCGTCGCTGGATACCTGTGTGATCACCCTGTACTGCTCCCCTCCGGTCAGAAAGGACTCAAAGCACTGCCTGATAACCTCGATGACGGTTGGAAGGTCGGTGTAGACCTCCACAGCCACATTCTGGGTCTCGTACAGATCTAGGGGGTGCTCCTGGAACGCTAGGTTAGGCCTGGTCATTGTCCTGTCTCCTGCCACTTCCAACAACTAACAAATCGATACTTATACCTTCGTTGATGCCCCGTGCAGTTCTGAAGTGAGTATAGTCTAAACGCAGTATGCATTCAGTGGGATACGCATTTTGGTAGTGGGGGCTTAGTGGGGGAGGCAACAATGGGACCGTCGTGTTCATCATGATGCGCATGGTAGTAGCCGCATGGTGTCCTCAGGACTTCCTCTGGCATGCTTACTACTCATGCGCAGTTCTGGGCTCCAGCGGAAAGGATATAATAGCTAATACTATGCGTCTCGCTCCCATTCGAGGTGTACTCTGATGGAGAAAGCCCCCATCCACAACCAGAGTACTGGGGATCAACCTTGCTTTTTCATTAACTAGTGAAGCAGTAGAGCCATGGTTAGATCAGATCATGGAACCGCATCCATTATAAACATGCATTAAAAGATAATATTCCTCACGTCGCACTCCAAAAGCAGCTTAGATTAACTAGTCCCATCCATCGCGTTAGGATTACCCGATGTCCGCAAGTCCAACACCGTCCGGACATCATCGAATCCAATCTCATGATTCTGCTCACGCGCCAGAAGATGCGCGGTCTTGAGGACATTCTTGATCTGCCGGCCATTCAGCTTGACCTGGGCGAGGTAGTCTAGCTGTTCGGGTGAGAATCCCCCATTTGCACGGAGGAACTGGGCCCAAATCTGGCGCCGTGATTTGGCATCGAGGTCAGGGTAACGAACCGACACATGGATACGCGACTCAAAAGCCGGATCGATGCTCTCGGCACGGTTCGTTGTGAGGAACAGGATCCCCTACTCACGGCATCAGCCTAGCTCTTCACGCGTGGAAGACGATTTATTGGGTGCGGCACGTACCTCGTAATATTCCAACAGTCGCAAGAAAATGGAAACCAACTCGTTGCGCCCTAGATCTGTAGAATTGCGCGTCTCCATGAACACATCCGCCTCGTCCAGCAGCAGAACTGCCCCCCACTTAGGGACCATACGCAGAATGTCTTTCAATGACTTTTCGACATTTTGGGCAGATGTGCCTAGGTCTCCTGCACTCAGAACATACAGAGGGACCCGCATAACCTCGGCCACACTCTCGGCCGTGAGCGTCTTACCGACGCCGGGCGGGCCACTCAGCTGCATTATGACGCCCCGGCCCTTACCCTGCACCACATCGTCAAAGGTATCCATCTGCTTCGACTGAGCTTTGGCGATGGCCAGGATCAAGCTCTTCAAGCGGTGTTGCTCTGCCGGAAGGACGAGCGAGTCAAAAGCCCGTGAGTCCCATACGATGTCCCGTACCCCGGAAAGACAGAACTCGAGCCACTTTTTATCCTTGAGCGAGTATCCACGCAGCACGGGAGTCGCAAAAAGCCGCGTCTCATCGCTGAGGGTTTTGAAGGCGGCACCAACTCTGATGGTGTCGTTGGGGTTGAACGTATTGAAGGCCTCGCCATCAATAATTATGCGGCTCTTTACGTTGAGCTGAATCTTCTGTCCCATGAAACTGGTAAACCCAGGCCCCTCGTACTGCTTGTAGTGATATCCACAGGTTTCCTCCCACATTTTCCCTCGCGCAACGAGATCCCGCCGCACGGTGTCTGCCTTCGGGTGAAACTTCAAGGGGAACACGGGTAGGGCAGTAATTGGCCGTGTTCCCTGGAAAGGACGGATGGTTTGGCTTTGGTTCCTGTATCCAAAGCTATGCCCATCGTAGTCAATGTACCTGACAGACACAGAGCATGACCCGTCACAGCCGTACGAACTCGACACCAGCTTGAAGACACGCTCATGAGTGTCATCAATGGAATAAAACTCGAACCCGGGTTCAAACATCGCCCAAAGTAAATCGTGGGTGACCACGCCATTGAGGATGAGGTCTTTCTTGCGGGTGATCGTCTCACGCAGTTCTTCCTCCAGAATCTTATACAGAAGGTCGACCACGGATTTAGTCGCGGGGTCCTCGACCTCATCACGAGCCTTTGAAAAGTCCTCCCACCGGTGAACAAATGGCCCAAAAGGCGGCTTGAACTCCACCCGCTCCAGTGTCAGAGTCAAGCCGGGGTAGCCCTTGAAGACCCCTTCCAGGAATTTCTTGAGCAATCCGCTCTGAACGACGACAGAGTGGATGAGCAGCGGCTTCCGGCCATCGTAGCATTTAACATTTCGGATCAGAAGTGCATACTGGCCGGATTCCGTATTCTCCGCTGGGAGAACCAGATCATCCGGGTACTCCTTGGTCCATGTGGTGCGACCCTTCTTGTCCGGTTGCGATTCGTAGAGGTTATGCACCTCGCAGATGGAGCCGGCTGGGGCGTATTCCACAGGCTCGGCGTTCGGGTCTTAAGGGAGGCGCGTTAGTCTTTCTTTCCAGGGTCGGTTAAACCGCTCCAGAGCAACTGACCTGTGGTGACCGGGGCATCTTTCGCAGACACATCGTCATCTTCTGAGGATGACGACCTGTCGCTATCGCTTTCGCTATCGTGATCGCCATAGCAGTAGGTAGGCATATTTCCAGGGCGAATCAGTCTCGTCTTGTGAAATTCTGTGGAATCGTGTTCTCTAAAGGACTACCGATGGTGAAAGGACAGCTGCCATTTAAGTAGGCGATGTGACAAAAACGCAACCCCGACACTAGGTACACCATACATCTATGGCACCCTCAACGATACCTGAGTCATTGTGCAGCCAGTACAAGGGTTGTAGGCTTCCTGTGAAGCTACCTAGGCAATAGGCAAATGAGAGGTCAACACTCATGTCGGCTAGGGATGTGAACCCCCAGTGAGTCAGAGCAAGCCCACAAAGAAACCCTGCATTCCCAGCCTCAAGTGAGGAGAACTTGCGCACGGGGAGCTATCCTGAGGCTCTTCCAATCCGCGATCATTGGATAAGATCATCACACGTGTCGGTATAGTACCCGACAAACAACTAATGAGTCTTGTCTGATGAATGCAACCTGGCCAGCGACGACAGCAATTCCCCCACTCGATGTCTTACGAGGTTGCGTAAAATGTTTTGTGTAGAGGATGCCGAACGATCCGCTGTGACTCAACGATGAAAAAATACTAGTATATACTAGCTTGTGCTGCTAGTCAGTGTTACATTCTGCTTTTCTGAGACTAACGGACTATGACTCGGGCAATATAGTTGGAAGACGCCTCATCTATGTGATTGGCGACTTCCGGCTATTAGCGCCGCAACGCACAGACCAGCATTTGTCGGTTGGTGCATGGAGTTAAGATCTATTGGTGGATCGGGATAGGATATGTTTAGTTTAGGCTGTTGCCGGTAGCAGCCTGGATAGGCCTGGTGGGCTTGTAACTAGTTACCTCGTGCCTGCACATCCAAGGTTGTCATTAGATGCCTTCCAGGCAGACCCTCTCGGCCTGACTCGGTTAACCAACTTCCCCCTTATTTTTCTTTGTCATGTTCTACGCTATCAAGCATGATTTAATAGTGCTCACGTCATGTGAAAGGCTTGTCCTGATCTGGGGGAAGCTTAGGCTCAACTGTGCACCGGTGATAATGCCTTCACATCGCTAACCCTAGTATTATATTTTAGAAGCGGCTCTCAATGGCTATCCCCGCTGCGTACTACCGTTGGGTATCTGAGACTACTGCATTCCACAGGTGTTTAGATACTGTCAGCATTTCCCACTCGACGAAAAAAAACACTAATTGAGCTCTGGTCCTGCCTTGAGCCAACCAACAGGTACTGACTTGGGCAGATTGCTGTAGTCTTCTGGCGGACAGTATCTTATCCAGCGAACCATACTATTATACTCCAAGTCTTCCAATGGATAGAAGCAGTCCCTCACTGGTAGCCATGCCACATTTCCAAATTCTCATGCCCGTGGCGCCTCAAAATGGCGATACATCGCAACAAACGCCTCCAACCAGGTAATCTCCCGCTCATCATGGACATCATACTGCTGGGCTAGGCCATGCAAGGCATTCTCCTTCGCCTCCGTGGGATCATGGGGAATAAAGTACCAGAACCCACCTTGCCCGACGCCGATCCTGGGCACCCGCTCCTCAGACTTCCCCCCATCGTAGACAAACCAAAGCCCCTCAACCACCACCCGCACTAACCCGCCCACCTCCTCCCCCAAGCCCTGCGTCTCCCGCGCCCACCGTTCCGCATCCACCACCCTGTCCACCCCAGCTTCGACCCCGACCCGCGCCAGCCCGCGCAACACAACCCCCAGCGTCCGGTCAAACGGCATCACCGGCAGATAGCCGTACGCGAACAGAGACATGCCGCGCTTCATATCGCCGCGCAGCAACGACTGGTGCAGCATGCGGTCCGCGACATGACGCAGCCAGCGCACGCTATGCGACACGTTCTTACTGGGCGTCTGGCGGGGATCCGGGGTGCGTTTGAGCACATCCGGGTGGGCCTCGAGCAGGGCAGCGACGCGACGGATCTGGGCGGCTTTGCGGGCGTTGAGCTTATCCTGGGCGGCGTGGATGGCGGCCCAGCGTGAGGCGAGCGCCGGGACGGTGCTGGTGGCGTCGCCGTCGAAGGGGAGCGGGGCGTAGTGGGCGAGGACGTCGCGTTTCCAGGGCGGTAGGTACAGTTGGTCGACTAGGAGGTGGTGCATGTAGTTGGTGATTTCCTTGTAGTCTAGGGGCCCGGTATGGGCGTTGAATGCGAGCGGCGAGGTTAAGGGCGCTACGGTGAGGCTGTGCTCAGCGCAGACGGTGCGATAGAGGGTTACTGTGGTGCGGACTTCGTCGAGGATGTCGGTGCTGTGGGAGAAGAGGCGGCCCAGCGTGGGGTGGGTGAGGATGTCAGTGTTGATATTGGCATTATTATAGCAGAGGAGCCGTAGAATATCCCAGATGCGGATATCGTTGAGGATCTGGTGGGCCAGCTCTCTGGGGAGGGCGGAGAGAGAGGCGATGACTTGGGTGAGGGGGAGCTTTGTAGGCATTCTTTTGGACGTTTGGGAATGCTCGGGGCGTAATTGATGCGTTTCTTATTACGCTGGGAGCTAGGAAGGTTACTTAGTTCATGGGGGGTTGGAGGTTCAACATCTGTTGGAATAAATAGTAGACAGACCGCTCTAAATCTCGCCCCCCATGAGGCTGGGAATTGCGTGACTCATACTAGCCCTCGTATATAGAGTCCACCGTGTGGCCCCTCGAACCATTTGGATCTCCGACTATCACCACCAAGGATATCCCCCCTCGGCTACAAGATGCGCCTAGCGGAAGAGAAAGACTACACGCAATTTATCCAAACCCAACCCCCATCCACAATCGTAGCATGTCTACGTCGGGACCAGCAGCTCTGCTGGGAGAACCGTCTCCCCAGTCCGCTGGCCATGCACCTTCCTACAGAGCCCTGTGAGCTGCTGGACACCATCTCCCAACATCTCATCCCCGACACCAACATTCCCGACCCGATCCGCAGGCTCCAGTACCAGGGCATCATCACGGGAATCAAAGCCTCCGCAAGCCAAATGGGCCACAACAGATTCTGGGGCCCCAAAGCCACCCAAAAAGTCGCCGGTGTAGTCCCCACCACCAAGGATTTCACATCGGCACTCCGCGTCCTTGAATACCTCCAAAAGCACCCCTCCATCTCCATGCTCACCAGTGCAAGCTCATTTCCGGACGTCATCTCGTCGGTGAAAATGCAGTTAGTCTTCGATGATGGTCTCCGCGCCGTGAATCACCTGCACACGGCCCACAAGGACCGCCAGCAGAACCCCACAGCCAGCTACAAGTCCCGCCGCCGGATCCGGAATTGCTACATGTGCCATTTTGAGATCGCGCCGGATGACGCTCACGATACGTACCCGTCGCTGTGTCGCCCGTGCGGGTCGTTCAACCTGGCGTCGTCGGCGATCTCCCAGCCCCCGAACCTGGATCTGCGGGGCAAGACCGCCCTGGTGACGGGCGGAAGAATCAACCTCGGCTACGAGACGGCGCTGCGCTTGCTCCGCTGTGGAGCCAGGGTGATCGTGTCGTCGCGCTATCCACGGGATGCGGTGGTGCGGTATACGAAGGAGGTGGACTTTGGCGGCTTTTCGCCGCGGTTAAGGGTTGTGGGGGCGGATTTTCGCACGGCCAGAGATGCGTTCCGGCTGGTGGAGGTGGTGCGGCGGTTACTCGATGACTGGGAAGGGGATGGCAAGCAGGCTGCGGTCAAGGCGCTAGATATTCTGATTAATAATGCGGCGCAGACCCTGACCGACCCGGTGCGCTCGGAGACGAGGGCGATTATGAGGGAGGAGCAGCTGGACGGTGAGGGTGGGGAGCACGGGCTGATCGCGGACCATGAAGAACGGTACGTGCCCAAGCTTCGGGGTGGGGTTCGCGGTGCTTGGGGAGGCATTGAGGATCGGGTTCGCTTGCAGATCGCAGGAAGAAGCGCGGAGTCAGAGTCCATGGAAGGTGCTGGAATCGTGCAGAAGGGTCTGGGTCCGGATGGAATGGCGGCGGAGGACTCAAAGTCGTCGTGGACCCAGCGTCTGGACGAGATCCCGTATGAGGACGTGATGAGCGCGCAGGCCGTGAATGCCTTCGTCCCGCTGATTCTATGCCGGGAGCTCCTGCCGTACATGGGCGCCACGGGGGCATCGTCGCGCCCCTTGGGATACATCGTGAATGTCTCGTCCCGGGAGGGGATCCTGGAGAGCCGGACCAAGTCGGCCAGCAAGGCCGGTCACCATGTGCACACGAATATGTCCAAGGCGGCGCTGAATATGATCACTGAGACGGAGAGTGAGTCGGCGTGGGAGCGACGTGTTGCCATGAACACGGTGGATCCCGGCTATATGAGTGCTGCACCAGAGTGTCAACGAGCCGACGGCTGCCCCATTGGCTTTGAGGACGGTGCGGCCAGGGTTCTATGGCCGATTGCGATCGGAGAACGCGAGCGCCGGGTGATCCGCGGACGGTTTATGAAGCACTTTGGACAGCATGGTGCCATTATATCGCGAGGAATATAATATGTCAATCAACCTCCCATTTTCGGTCTTGGAGATAGAACTAGTCACAAACAGAAAACTCCATAGAGTATGTTGATCAAGGATATATCATCATACAGTAGTCGTGATCAGAGCCTCCTCATATCAGCTTCGCGCTCTCTCCATCCTTTGCTCCCGCGCCCAGAAATGCCGTAGCACGAACAGCATGATCAACATGCAGACGTCCAGCGCCAAATTCCAGTTATATCCAATCAAATACCGAGGCGCATCAACGGTCTTCCATACGCTGTGAATTCAAGTCAGCGTCAGCATCCGCATCCACCTATCCGCACCTGTCAGAATCACTTACAAGAGCGGGATCCAAGCGCCAAATGTATTCCCGATGGTATTCATGGCACTAATCACCAAGGCCCGCTCCTCCGCGCTGCGGGCACAAATCTCGTTGGCCCAGGCATAGATGATGGCGGCAATCCCATCCGCTGTACCGGACAGAAAGAATGCGAAAAACTTCAGCCCCACTGGAACGTTCCATATGGCAAGCACCAGACAGGCAAAGATGTTAAGCAGCGCTGTGATCGCGATCAAGGAGACCTTGGCGTTGTAGATGTCAGATATCACGCCGCACACAATCGAGGAAACGATCGTGACGGCGGGCGACACAGTGGTGATGGTGTTGATCGCTTCGACGGAGTAATTCTCTTCTTTGAGCCAGAGGGACAGGCCACTGTTGGAGGAGACTCCGTCCGCCTGAGAGAAGAAGAAGGCGAAGCCGACCAGGACCCAAATGCGCCACCCTTTGAGGATGGCGATGATTCGGGGGACAGTAAATGGCTGGCGTGGCTCGCGGTGTTCGGCAGCCATGCGTTCTTGCGCTAAACGAATCTCATCCTGGGTGAGATACCGGGAGTTGCACCGGTCTGGCGTGCTGGGAAGAAGGCATAGACCGAGGAAGGCGATGGGAATAGTGCAAGCAAAGCCTGTAGATTTCTGTTAGAGGGTACTTGGGCGATGAAGTGGTGGCGGTGCGGTGCAGCTTACAGATGATGTATAGCCATCTCCATCCTTCGATCCCATACCGACCATCCAGCCGTGCATACGCTCCGGCTTGGATATACCCCGAGCTCATACTGCCCACCTGGCTCGCGATAAAAAAGATTGCCCCCCGGCGTGCAAGCTCCGACCTCTTATACCAACAGCCCAGGTACCATTGCACTGCCGGGAAAAAGAAACCCCCCAGGGCTCCGACAAAGAACCGAAGCACATAGAGTTGGGTCACGGTGCTGGCCTTATACTGAGCCAGGGTAAAAACCCCCCACAGTAAATCTGCGGCCGGGAGGAAATAGTTCACCGGACAGCGGGTCATCTAAGCTGTCATATTAGCATCCAGGCCGGCCCACACATTCCACTATGCAACTAACCGCCAATGTCAGAGGGATCTGCATTGTAATGAATCCAACCCTGTATGACCAGTTAGATCAGTTCATCCACTGCATGCTGCCTTGTAACGAACTCACATATACACCGTGTTTAGATAGTTCAGCTGGTTCCCATACAGCTGGAGATCCTCTTTCATACCGCTCACATAGGCCGTACTCGTCGCTGACGAATCCAGCACCTTCGCCCAATGGGCCAGAAAGAGGAAGACAATGATCAGGCCGTCCAGCTTGAGAATCAGGCGGCGCTCCGCAGGCGTATCTGTCGGCGCAAACCATTGATACCATTTTTGTCGCTCCGGGGTCAGCGATGACGACTGATCTGCGCCCTCTTTGGACTTGCATCTTTCCATGTCCGACGCCTTTGCCGGGGAATCGACGGCAGGGGTTACCTTTTCCATCGGATACGACATGGTGCATCTGCGATTTTGCCCGGTAGTGTTTAGATATGCTGAGCACGCTCCTCGCGTTTCTGCGTGCTTTTGCAGTTGGTCGTGGTTTCAGGAAACAACCTCATTTTTTTTTTTGGTTTGGCTGTTCGTGCAAGCACGCCATCGCTGGCGTTTGTGGCGGGAACTAACTGAGTAGTAGGGATGAATTCTTTTGCCTAAACGGTGCTTAGCGTTCGGTTAAACGACGAGGTTTCTCTAGTGTCAGTAAGGAGTTGGTCTATCTTGCCGTTTTGATCGATCGGGATCGTCTGCGCCAAGCTGGAGGGGAAGCACAAATGTTCGACAGTTTGTGTTTGATAAGAGTCACAACAGTGCCGGGTAGTCGTGAAGTATAAATTAATCATCAGTCAAAATGGTATGCGACATGGTGAAATGTATATATTTAAGGTGTTGTTGCGAACAATATTCCTCACGTGTGGAATGGACGGATATTTCCGCTGTCGTTTGGGTGCATCTACCCCGACACCTGCCGATATTCATATCCAACCGTGCCCCATGCTTACCGGTTCTTATATAATAATAGCCCATCTCACTAGGGCCATGCTCCTTCTCGCCAAGGATTGAGGCAAAGAGGATCGACCTCCAGAGCCCTCGACGGCGCGCAGTGAAACAACAAACTACCCCTACTTGTAGCTGTGAAACAATGTCCAGATATGAGATGAGACCGTGGTGCGAATTGGATATTGGTCAAGAAAGACAAAGAGAAAGAAAGAAATGAAATGAAACCAAGTTGGCAAATCCTGGCAAGCATATACCATGCGTCACATATGTCACGCTCTAGCACTTTTGTGGTTCGTAAAACAAGACAAGAAGAGAACAGAACAAAACAGAAAAGAGACCGTGGAGATCTCTCAGCCCAGGATATATCTAAGTGAAACTAACGCCATTGTACGCTGCAGCCGAAGCGAGAATCATAATCACATAATACACTCCACGACGAACGTGGACAATCGTCGGAGCGACTCAAAACCGCGACGAGCCATCCTCAGTATCTAGACCACAATCCAATCCCATTAGCCTACACATATGCGCAACGGAGCCCAAGCCCCAGCCCAGTAAAGGGAGCAACGTACAAACTGCCGATTCGAGATCCCTCGGCGGGGGTTCCTTCGTCCGCGACTCTTGTCGAAGACCACCGAGGTTTTTCAACCGCACCGATCGCATATAGAGCTCCTGGTCGCGAGGGTAATTGTAGCGATGTGCCGAATGGTCGGTGGGGTGGACCTGTTTCCACATGGCGGCAGCCAGCGACACGGCGGCCAGACAGGCGACAATAACGATCACGATGATCGCTGCCGTTGAGAGGCCCATGATGCCTGGATGAGTCGGATGAGGAGAGTTGAGAGTTGGTCACGTAAGAAAGGCGTCCGTTCTGGAGATCAATGGGTGGACGGTGCGGTCAGTGCATCATTTCGGAGTCGGGATGCAGTATAGATGGGGCCGATGGCATGAATTTGCGACAGGATAGAGAAGTTCATGTCCAGCGAGTAAAACGGCTCACCTTCGTCAGCCGATGCGTGACTTTAAGTAGCAAGACTGATTGGAGTGCTACAGTCGTAGTGCTATCAGTCACTTTCTGCATCCTTGCCAATGCCAACCCTGGGCAATCCATGGGGAGGGCTGCTTTTCATCCCCATTGGTTCTGATCTGCTACATCCGAATCCGAATCCGAGTGGAGCGATCAAATTGGATGCTCATTGGAGAGATATGGCTTTTTTTTTCTTTTTATAGCCTGTTTTGCGCTGACGCTTGTCTCTAATTTTTTTTTTTTTTTTTTTTATGGTGGCATCTATCTACTTCTCCGTATAA
>ML736468.1:0-14093 GCA_009193595.1 Aspergillus bertholletiae | reverse complement strand
ACACGGTAACATCATGGTGCCCTTCTAAATATTGATGTTATGCCCAGAACAATCTCCCCAAATAAACATGGTTTGGTTGCAAACGGTGGGATTGTCGTTTCCCGGTTGATTTCGTGCATATGGATTGCAGGCGTGCGCTGCAGCCCAGCCAATCGTCGGTTTAACTTACCCTCATTTTTAAAATCTGAGCAGGTACCGAGTGGTTGACGAATCGAACTCTGAAGAAATGCCCGAGTCATGGGAGAAAAATAAATAACTTGTTAAACCAATAATATAAACAATATTAATATTAATCTGAATGAATAAAAAAAAAGTAAAAAAAAAAAAACAAACACACAAAAAATTGTTGCAAAAAGTAAAAGTGATGCATTGATAAACTGTACCCAAATCCTATCCTGTGCATTCGAAACTCCCCACTATACAAGAACAGCAATGTTCGAACCCAACGTTCTTACAAGAACAAATACACGACCGGCGGTTACAAAAAAAAACATAGTAGGTATTCGGTAGTCAAGATCCACAATTCAATGCAAAGACGAGATAAGACAAACTCCCACAACGGTTTCGTAACAAGCCTTGAAGAAAAGCATACTCAAGAGTAGAGAAACAGACCCTGGTAACGCAAACAGAGAAATTTGAAGGACATCGCTTAATTAGGCATCTTAGAATCACCATCCTCATCGATTCCCCGTAGTGTCGGGTACATTACCGTATCGCCTCCCGCCTCGGTCTTCATCGGAGACTCAGACTTGGCAGGACGAGAAACTGGCTCGCTCTCTACACCTTCCATGTGGCCGTCAGGTCCAGCCTCCGGTGTGCATGACTCACGAGTCATGCCTGAATCGCCATCATATTCACCCCGTTCCAGACGAGACGCGATGTAATTACGCAGGTACTCGATAAGGCGGACTTTTTCAACCCACTGCACATCAGATCGCTCAGCGACCTCTGTCGCGGCTTGGGCTGTCCGCAGCGTCTCTGCTTCGCTAGCCGAGCCCGAAAGGGCAGGGTCAATCAAGCTAGCGGAGATGCGACCAGGTGATGAGGGTGCTTGGCGTGGCTTGGCAGGTGGTGTCCGCTCTCCATCGTCCTTATTATCATGGGACAGATCCATCGGTTCAGGTAGATGGCGCTCCTCTGGCCTTGCGCGTTGCAAGGTGCCACCGGTGTACCGGCGACGATCATCATGGTCAAAGATACCGCCAAGGGTGGACGGCGGAGCTGCGCTTGATGTGGCCGGGTAGCCAGCGGTCATATTGTCAGGCATAGTGGCCGACGGCAGGCGAGGGTACATGCTTGAGCCACCTTCATGATGAGGGGGAGATACACGGCTTGTTGAGGGCAAGGAAATGGGCGACCGACCAGAGGTATACGATTGTGCACTGGAGGGTGGTGTGAGCGCGGGCGTTCCAGCAGGTGAATGGGCTGCAGGGTTGGCCAAAATGGGGCCGGCGGATGTGGTGGCAGTCGCATGGCTTGGAGGAAGCTGGCTAGGTGGCGAGTGGGTGGTGCGATAACTCATACCGCCATGAACGTAGTGGGCGCCTGGCTGAGCAACACCGGCAGCCGCCACGTTGTCATCATTCTCATAAATGGTGTCCTGCATCTGTTGCAAGAACTGATCGATGTTGATCAGATCGTTCTTGGTACGGATGTTGCTCATAGGAGGGAGATGATACGCAGGAGCGGGAGGATGGCCACCAGGGCTGTAACCTCCGCCACCTACTGCCACAGGCGCAGGCATGGGCTGATATTCAGGGAGTGGGCCACCGCTGAGAATGGGGAGAGACAGGCTTTGTAGACCAAGCAAGCGCTGCCCAACCGCGGCGTAGGAGTTTGGATCGAATTGGCGACGTTTGAGGTCACCGAAGAACTCATTCAGTGCATCGTATCCACGCTTCTTGGACTCGTATGATGCGTGGCCGGCCTCATGCCCATGGTTCAACGCATAGTAGACGTTACCGTAAGACGGATTCGCCGGTTGAGGTGGATGATGAGACTGATAGTACTGAGGAGCTCCGTGGGCATAACCCTGGCTGGGGACGGGGTTTAAGGCGGGTTCGAAGTAATGCGTGGCCGTCGCATAGCCTAGAGCTCCAAAAGGTCAGTTACGCAGGCGATGCGTCTGGGGACATAGGACACACCTTTTGCAGGGTTACCTCCAAACATTATATCTGGGTTCCGGGAGCCCGGTTCAGGTGACCGAACCAAAACCGAATCATCTGCATGTGTCTTGACATGTTTCTTCAAGTCCTGAGGGCGCTTGAAGGCCTTCCCACAGAAATCACACTTGTGAGGTTTTAAGGGCACATGCACTCTGATATGAGAGGTGATATGGTCGCGCTTGACGGTGGTAGTCCGGCAGCTGCCCCATTGGCAGGTCAGGTTGAGGTTATTTGTGCTCTTGCGACCTACGTGACGTTCACAGACGTGCTCCTGTAAAGTTATCAGCAACGTTCAACAGCAAGCGCTCGAGAGGCTGCTCCGTGATACATCGAAAGGACAAGTGGCAACGATGCCTGCTGTGTGGGGTGGCAATAATCACAGGAGCTAAAGGGTTAAGGCGAGAGCTTACATAGAGAGACTCTGGAGTAGGACACTTCTCAGAACATCCTTGCCAAAGACAAGACAACTCTTCGGTCGGGCGCGTAGCACCATTGACAGGGGGGGACGCTACAGCTGCGGTCGCTGCGGCTGCAGTGGCTGTGACAGAGGGTGTCGTGGTAGCTGTGACTTGAGGCGGCGATTGGGTTTGGGGTTGCTCCTGCGTCGTCGACGCAGCAATAGGAGCGGCCACCGTTGAAGGGGATGTGGTGTCTTGGGGTTCCGACATTGCCAAGAAAATTTCTTGTCCCTTTCTTGGGAGCGGAAGTTATCGTGAAAGGGCTCAATACACGTCGGACCAAGCGAATCTTCGTCAATAGACAAGCAAAGATATCCAAGCCAGGGGAATTCTGGCTAATACTGATGGTCAAAGGATGAAGAGACCAGGTAAGGACACGATGAGTTGGCTAGGATCAATGCAACACGTGTATGTTACTGAATATAGAAACAGTCGTGAAAATCCACGTTAAGGTAAAGAAAAAGGGGAAGAGAAAGGAAGACTGGGAAAAAGACAAGAGGGCAAGTCAGGGGGGGAAATATGGGGAGAGATAAGAAGAGAGGAAGTCTTGGAAGCAAGAGGGGGAGGCTTGGGTTCTTGTCCTGTGCGGACGTCCGGAGCCGAGCCTTGCCCAGAAAAGACCGCTTGCACAGCCCGGCGGAGGACAGGGACAAGACGACAAGACCGGGCCAAGAATGATGCGGGGCTGTGGCGCTCCTTACTTCCCGTATTGGTCTGGTACGATACCACACGTGCAGGACATTTAGGCCACCACTTTTTCCCTGTTTCTATTTATTTCGTAAGATGAGTGAACCACATCTCGTAAAGCGAGGGGAAAAAAAAAAAAAAAAAAAGGTGGGATAGTCTATCCCCTAGGAATGAATTCTATTCTCAAAATGATACTTTCAAATCACCGTCAGAATGACACACTACCTTACACAGTATTACTTTCCTCAGATAATGTCCACATGTCACCCAGGGGACTCGATCGGCGACCGACCTGAAACGTACCATACACCATCATTACCGGAGACCTGCGTCCCTCGGGCCCCGCTTACACATGAATGAAAAGTGGTGGGTTAGCGCCAATCAGACCCTGGGAAAATCCATGGGGGGTATGGCTAACCTGATTGGGTCGAATTTTGGGGAAATTTAAACGAGATCACGAGCGGTTATCTGAAAGTCGAACCAAGATTGGTGTTATCAAAGGAACCAACGACGGCCTAGAGCCAATACTAAATTACCTCAATTCCGACCCTAGATGGGGGACCAAAGGTGATTTTTTTCCAGAGGTTCTGGTCTTCAGTGGTAACCACGGATACTCTCTTGGCACCTCCCTGTCTTGGTCTCCCGCTCCGTGAAAGTCTTGGGAGTGGCCAAGATAACCACCCCGTTGAATCGAGACTGCCATACTTGGCACTCGACTTAATAATCTTGCTGCCTTGGCTTTATGGTATTCTGAGGTTGTTGAACGGCTGCTAAACTTTATCCCAGGGACGTCCGACTTTCTGGGGGAGAGGACTGAACGCGACTAGTCCGCGGGGGGAAAAAAAAACAACACCACAAAAAAAAAAAAGAGAGAGAGAGACGTAGACTAAAACAAAGGAAGTACAGGGCTAGCCAATAGTTCAAGATGCACCGACTCCCTTTTCCCAAACATTAAAAGCTGTAAACATGCATAGTCAGCACAAGGTTCATGTTTGTGAAAGAGTGTTTGCCAAGTGATTCCAAAGACTAAGATTAAGGTACTCCGTACCTTCTTATGGAATCTGACGAGTTAGGGTACTGGCCACGTGCTTTAGAAGTAAAAGGGACGGCTATCAATCCAAATGACACCGTAGCAGGTTTCATTTTCCAGTCTAGGTGTATTCTCCCATCCAGATCTAAGTAATGCTTGAGTCCGCTTTTTGTTTCGTTTTCCCATGGTGACCATCACGCCCTGTCGTTCTCACCGAGATACAGACAGGTGGTCTATTAAAACTAACTTTTGGAAATATGCCTAGGCTCCCTGTGTCCATTCCATTTCCAGTATAGTACAGGGGTATGGGCATCGTTACCCATGTCGGTACAGAATACATGTATTAACTTGGCGTATAGTAAGTACCGTCAGCCTTTACTCAGGGAGTGGTAGCGCACACAGTACGAATGTGGATTTTTGCAACCCTGAGCAACTCTTGCAGGTGTGACCGTTTACTAACTTTGGAAGACGCCAGCTGCAGTCTGTATATTTAGGAATCATGAACTCAAAGCATCCCGCCCCAGTCCGATTCTACCCATACAGAGTACAACACCTGAGTGGCCAAAGTTTCTTGCTAAAGGGCAACTATTGATGGCTAAATGGAATAGAAGAACTCATTCTCATAGTACTGAACCAAGAAGCCTTTTATCCCCAACTCGTTCCTAGCCGAGTTACTGCAGTGGGCTCGCCGAGCTACAATCCAGTTCCATATTTCGATGGGTATCTTCGGGGTCACTCACCACTCAGATAGCAAGCTATGCTACCAGTGGCTCCGTGAGACACATCGATTTGTGCTATGCAAGGGCCCTTTTTTTACGACCAATATCTTTAGGAATCCCTGCTATGCCTTTTCAGTAAGTTTCTTGTTTCCTATTTAGAGGAGTTGCCACGTCTATTCTGCCAGATCATGTTGAACCAACTGTGCCTTTGGACTGCAGCTTTTGGGGCTATAAAAACTGGCATGAAAATCTGAAAAAAATAAAGAAAAAATTGCCGCAGAGGTAGTATCCCTGACATAATGGAGTGTAGTAATTCTGTTTTTCTATATTTTAGGATCTGGTTGGGTGCAAGCTTTCCTCTATCCTTGATGCTTCCTCTGGGACTTATCGAATGCTCGCACGCATATTACTCTAGCTTCCTTTCTTCATCAGCACTTGCACAATATATGCCACTTCTGTCATGGTATAGTTCTGTACAATACCAGTATGTTTCCGGAGAAATGCCATCCAACCGATGGATAATCAAACCCCGCGGAGAAGCTCTCTGTAAGATTAAACTCAGCCGGCGAGTCACTCACATTAACAAGCCACGTGGATATCGTTTAATGTTTCTAATCATGAATGACAGAAGGAATAGAATATATATATATTCAAGCTGTAAACTAACAAGCATTACACTGGCATCCCCATACCCCCCCTCCTGGCAGCACCAATTTCGTTTCGAACCCAGAGGATCAAGCACTTAATCAGCGTTGGAGTGATCCCCTCCGCAATCCGTCGTTACTGAGAGAGAGTACATGATAGGTTAAGACTCCCCCGTCAACATGGAAGGAAAGTAAATGGCCGAGAACTCCATCGTTTATGGTGAATAAGTGCGGGGAAAGGCCCGCAATTTCTCGTGTACGAAGTCCACGCGGAACGCATCCCTAGATGGTGGTATGATATTGAGGTACGAATAGTCTAGTGTACGTCCTAGTAATCCAGCGTTGAGGCTAAGGATGACTAGTTTCCAGCCACTCACTAAGTATATAACGGTTAGACAGGGATATAGGCCGCATTGATAGTACGTCCCCCAAAAGATGTTCTGCTGTTACAGAGTAACATAAATCTCATATTAGAAAACTCCTAGATTTTATGCTGTATTTGAATGGCCACAATTAAACGCCTGAAGATATTGGCATATCGAACTATTTCGCTGCGGCACAATCTTCAGAGTTGGGTCGAATTCTAGACCCAACGCCATCATGCAATAGTTTGGGATGGACGGCTATATTACCGCCTGGGGCATGCGAACCCATGGCTTTACAATGCCGATTAGGGTATCGAGGCTAGGCCCGTGGAAATCAACCCCGAGAGACCAGGAATTCATGAAGCTGAACCTCCACCCTCAATTAAACAGCTGCGATTCAATACGAGGTTGAATCCTCTGGTTGAATCCCCAAAAGAGCGCTTGTGGCGTGGCGGGTTATCTCATCGATACGCAAAACTGACATGGGCGGCCCACCTCAACCCCAAAGTCAGAGGTTCGCCACAACTCGCCATAGTTTCCTGGTGCCCACATCAGTGGCTATTAAAGCTGTGGGGATGGTCTCGCGTTTATTCGCAACGGTCCCAAGGACAATGCCTTGACCCTGAAGCCTCCCTTCACCTTTGCGTCCCCTGGACTACCTATTCCGGTGATTTGTAGGAGGTACCTGGGTAAGGTGGGAAAAAAAAATATAATATATATATGAAGACTTCATTTATGGCCTGACCATCCTGGTCTATACAATTTCAATACAACCTGGACCCATAATAGATTTGCTACGAAACGAGCCAAGCGTGAAAGTGCTACTTAACATTGCAACCCAGCATAATTTACAACAATTTGAATGCCCTCATCATGAAACGCTCTAAGGTTAACACAGGAACATATGCCCAAATTTCACCTTAATCAAAGTCATCATAATAAGCACCATCGGCGAGATCCGCCTCGTCCTGGGCTTGACTGCCACCTCTGTGTATCTCGGCGCTATCTGTGAACGTAGTAGGGTCCGGCACAGAATTCCCATTTTTATCGACTCCAGCCTGAAGGAATTCCTGCAGCGTCATTCGTGAAGTCGGATCTTCTTCCTGGGATATACCCGCCGCGCGAGAGGCACCCAACCATATCGAGGCCGAAGCCTGGTTCTGCGGCGGGTTTTGCAGCTGCCGTTGTTGAACTGTAGGTTCGGAGACGCGATATTCCGCATCCGTCTTGGGGGTCGGCATTGTTTAACATGCGATTTGGGTTCTATGGTAGCTAGCCTGTACTCGGTTCCTTAGCCTGTAGAGAGTTATCATTGGAGGGGGAGACACTGTCTCGAGACGAAAGGAACGACAAAACAAACCAAGTAGACGACGAATGCGGCCTGGTTAGATAAGAAATGAATGCCCTTGAAACCCTTTCCTTTAATACCCCGGAAATTCAGACCAACAATGAAGGTTCTATTATGCGGGGAAACAATAGGGTTTAGTGGCGCCCATTTTTGATACTGCTATGACGCTGACGATGGACACCAAGTCCCAATCACATCTAGAGCGCGACAGGATATGGTTCGATGATGATATCAGGAGACCAGTTTGCGATTTGCCTTTTACGTGACCTAGTGAATATCTTGTTTCGACTGATCGTGTGCTACCTGACCTGATTGGTGCCGGCAAGTCAGTATGGGATGGCCATCCTTCCTGGGTGCATTGGAAGGCACCTAGGATGGCCCTATGTGGAGATGAAAGTGTGCCAGGTATCTCGCTCTTTCAATGACCTCGTATCCTGGATTGTCTACTTGTGTTATTCCCTTCGACCCTACTAGCAGTTGGACGGGCCAGCCGGACGAGTTGGTAGCGGTCTGGCAAGTTCTCAAGTCCATCGTTATACTAAAACACAACGGAATAATGGTATACTAGGGCAGGACATAATTTCCCCATGAGCGCTCCAAGACACTCACAGGCTGCCAATCGCTCGTTGAACATATCGTGACCGCACCGGTGGCTTCCCGACTCTGGTGGTATGCGCAGCGAATGATCTAGGGACATTTTAATCATACTCTACGTTGTTTCTTTTACAATAGCTATACGGTCTCCGAAGTGTGCGTAGGTTGAAACACTCTGATATATAGTGTATTACATAACTTATGACTCTTTGCGTGAGGGTATCATTAAAATAGGGCTAAACATATATAATATAAAAAATTAGTCGCTACCGCACGATACCGTCTCAAAGTATACATTTCGATTGAAATAGAAGAAAGTGGGACTAAAAGATCAGGGTTCTTCTAAGCTGTCTGTGATGGTCCCTTTTATCTGGCTATTTTATTTTTTATTTTACTTGTATTAGTATTTATATTCGTTGGTAAGCCCTGATACCGAGCATCCTGACTACTGAGGCAAAAGGCCTATGTTCAAGTAGGACTCACTTTATCGGGGAATACATATTACATTATACAGGTGTTTAGAACTACCGCTGGTCACACTCAATAGATTAGTGGACTAGTTTGATACAAACTAGCTCAGGTTCTATGGTAAGCTCAGCACTGGCCATGTCTCAAAGAGTGTATACGGAATATTTTGATCCAGTCGATGTCGGTCACGGGGACTAAGCCGATAGCCTTTCCCCATCCAGCCTAGTGTGAAACCGTTGACTGCTCGCTCTAGACCTAAGCCGGTAAGAACCCTGATCATCCCTGATCCCATTGGATTCGTGAGTATATTGAAATCCAATCCCCCCCAAAAACATCCCATCCGTTCTTCTTCATGCTGTTGTCTATGTGTTAGATGTTACATCTTTGTTAGTACATATACCGACCTAAGCAAAGAATGCTAAAACTCTCCACAATCCTCGGCTCCCTCTTCTACCTCCTCCCAATTTATATCTTTCTTATCGCCCCGGCTATCCGACAATTCTTCCCCCCTTCCGAAGAAGCCTTCACCTTCGACCCCAACGATGACGCCGCCGACCTCGACGGCCCAATTCTAGACGGCACCATCCTTAGTCTCGACGATGGTATCGAAGCCACCTGTCCCCCGGACAATTACCGGATCCACCTCCTCCGTCGCGACCCATTGGTGATCTATATTGAGGATTTCCTCAGTTCCGAAGAAGCCGATCACCTCGTTGAACTCGGGTAAGTTTTTGATTCAATCGCAATGGAGACACGCCCCCACCCAACACACATACTATATACATACACGTCCCAACTCTTCACCCACAGTCAAAGCAAATTTAGAAAAGAAAATAGAAAATGATGCTAATAAAACCCACCTTTTAAAAAAAAAACAGTCAAGAAGCCTACACCCCATCCATCATCTTTGACGGCACGACGGAAAAAGTCGACCCCAAGACCCGTCTCTCAGACCGCGCACTGCTGCCGCGCACAAACACCGTCCGATGTCTCGAGAACCGCGCAAAGGCCTTCCAGGGTTGGCAACCGCACCTGTACATCGAGCGCATGTGGGCCCAGCGGTACAACGCCTCCGGCCACTACCAGCACCACTATGACTGGGCGGGATCGAGTGCCCGTGGCGGGGACCGCGCCAGCACGTTCATGGTGTATCTCGGGGACGAATGTACGGGTGGGGGCACGAATTTCCCGCGGTTTCGGCGGCCGAGAGATGAGTGGTGGTGTCGGTTCGTGGAGTGTGAGGCGGAGGCGGAGGGGGTTACATTTCGGCCCGTGAAGGGGAATGCCATCTTCTGGGAGAACCTGCGGCCGGATGGGAGTGGGTATTTGGAGACATGGCATGCGGCGTTTCCGGTGACAGAGGGGACCAAGATTGGGTTGAATATTTGGAGTTGGTATCAGCCGCCGCGGGGGAGGAGGGAGTGATATCCCTTTTCTTTCTTTTTTTTTTTTTTTTTTTTTTTTTTTTTTTTTTTTTTTTTTTTTTTTTTTTTTTTTTTTTTTTTTTTTTTTTGGGATAGAGCAGGCGTTTGTGTACGATATAGGTGTACTATACTAGACGTTGTAATCGAGAATAGATCTTGTGCTCAAAGAAGCACCTCGATGCCGGGAGGGGTTAAGACTGAGCCGGTTATGTACAAACCCACATGAAATTTCATCTATATACGGATAATGATACTCATTAACTACACGAAACCCACAAACGCCGCATGAGGATCCGTACTCCGTTGCTCGTTACATTACCTTCGTGGAAATGGCAAAAGAAAGATATCATACCAAGTTAATTTCCGACGTTCATCCATTGGATCCAATCATCGCTGGGAAGTCCATTGCCGGCCCGGCATGCATCGGTATTCCCAAAGATATCGTCCAGCGAGATCCCTAAATCGATGCCCATCGAGTTGTCCTCGATGTCCATGCCGAAGTTCTGTGCATTCCCGGATGGCATCGGCGGCTGCGTGGACTGCTCCTGGGGGAAGTTTTGCTGCTGGAAGTTGTAACCCTGCCACATGAAGTTGTTGTTCGGCAGAGACACCAGATCGGGACTGTTGATGGCCTCCACACTCACCGGGGTTGATGCGTGTGAAACCGGTGACTGTAACCGCGACTGACTCACCGAAGAGGGGTTCGCAAGGCGCATCGGGAGAGCTGTATTCACTAGGGTCGGGGTGTTGTTGGAAAACAAGGGGAAATTTCCTATGCCATCCAGAGTCGGGGTTGACACTCCGACGGCGGAGGTGGGATCGGCCGAAGGCGGCGCCGATCGTTGGGTCGGGGGGAGATCCCGCCCGAGTTGCATGGCGCCGCCGTCCTGTCGGAAATGGTCATTCTCCAAGGTGGACATCGGCTGGGTCGGGTAGGCGAAAGGGTCATCCGAGGGAAACATGATGGGCATAAGGTCAGGCACGTTGGATGGATTGCTGAATTGCTGGGTGACGAAGGGCATATCTTGCGTGGACATGGATATCGGCAGGGGCGATGTGGTGGTGGAGGCCGCGAGGGACTCTGTTGCCTGGGCCTCTGATGGGGTTGAGACGGCTTCCACCGGCGGCTCGGGCGTGGACGAAAACCAGGGGGAAGGCGTGTTCGCCGGGCGAGAACTCGACCGGTTGTGGCGGGGAAGGCTGTCGTCTAGACTCTTGGGCGTATTACTGGCCTCTTTGGTCGACCTGTTCAGCAATTGAACAGGGAATGTGCTGGCTCTCTGGGGGGGAGGCATCGGGTGTGGGGCTGTAGGGCTTTTCGCATTACCAATCTTGTTGCTATTGGACGGGGCAGGGCGCTTGAGATTCACGGGGTTGGCTTTGCTCTGGCGGCTCTTTAATAGTTCGGGGAGATTCTTGAAAAGGCAGATGAGGCTTTGGGAGCACCGATCCGCTGCCAAGCTCTTCTTTGCCAGTCCGGTCAACGTGTGCTTGCCTTCCATGGCATCCTTCAGCACGCCATCTTTCGCCGTGGGGGAGTCGGGGTTCTCGAGTACGAAGAACAGCAACGATAGGATAGCAAAGTAGGTGGTGTACATGGTAAACCAGTAGGACCCATTCAGCAGGCCTCTCTTATGCATACCAGTGGTTATATGGACGATGTTCCGGGAAACGCTCACGCACGCAGCAGCACAGGCGTAGGATCGCCGATCGACCCCCCGGGCCTGAGAGCCACTCGAGACATAGTGTAAGAAAGGGCGGTACATGGCCACTTGCACATGGGCATAACTGATGCGGAGCAACTGTCGTACCCTACAACCGGTTAATCGGGGTCCCAATGGGGTAGAGATGGTCACAAACTATACCTCTCGAGCTGAGGGGACACTTCGGTCCCCGGTCGCAACGCGGGCGGTAATTCCTCCATCCAAGCCTGCAGATCCCGCTCAATCTCCCGGATCTTGGAATGACTGACAACATACCGTTGATCCGACTTGGATCGGTGCTGGGCGTTTTTCACTGGATAGATATACTTCACCACTTTCAGCATAATGTTGGACAGTCGAGTGTGCGCATTGGCACCGGCCATAAGCGGTGTATAGCCTGGCGGGGCGGGCAAGATGCCTTCGGAAGTGATGAACTCGCTGTCGATCGACAATGGGTATTCCTGGTCGATATCGTCATCGCTCAGTATGTGGGGCAGTCCTAGGAGCGTGCTGACATAGACGTCCATCTTCCGAATCACCCAAAAGATGCGTTTCCGCAGCTCTTGCTCGAGAGGATTGAAGTTGGCTGATACCGAGCGGTGTAGACCCAGGCGCAGGGCCGAGCGCAGGGCAATGCCGACATACGAATAACACGTGCTCAGCTTGGCAGATGATTGTAAGAACAATACCATGAAGCAAATGGTCTGAAGCGAGGTCAAGTCGCGGCAGTCGGTGATCTCCAAGAGCTGCCGGCCGGCTTTGAAGTATTGGAACCTAGCAGGAGTTAGCGAACCGGCCACCTTGAGCACCACGGACAAACATACCCTTGGCCGATGGCATTTTCATAACCGCATAGATCCAGGGTGCCCGCCCCATCATCGGAGAACAGGCACCCGACGGCCATCACAATGTACAGGAAGGGCAGGAAAGAATGCTCCTCGTTGGTATACTGCTCTGGGGGGGTATCGTAGATCCGCTCCAACATGGCGTAAAACGACGGTTCGTGGACGAATCGCATCAGAGAACAGCCGTCTTCCAAGGCATTGTGACACAGGCGTCGTGCCACCTCGCGGGACGGCAGGTCATGAGTGGGGGGCAGTAATGCATCCTGTGGGGACTCTGATGCCGACTTGGGACTGTCAAACATCTGGGAGAAGGGTCGCGATCGCAGCGCCGGCGCCGAGATGTCTACGGAGCCCAATTGCTTTCGAAGTCGTCGGAGGAATGTGATGCCAGAGGTGTGCCCGTGATAATCCCAGTGACCCTGATCGTCCAAGTCCAGATAGCCGGAATTATCCACCATCGATTCTAACAAAGACTCCTCGCCGCAACAGTTATCCGATGGAGCGTCCACTGCGGCCGAGGCGGGGTTCGAGCCGTTGGTGGCCACGGGCGGCTGCGGGGCTTGTTGTTTTTCACGCTTGACGGCAGCCAGCATTTGTTCCGTAGCATGCTCGTCGAATCGGGGATCATCGAGATTGATGTCGGGCAGAACGACTCGCAGAAGGGCCTCGGCTTTGTGTAGACGGGCTTCGAGAGCTTCGACATACTGCGGGGCCGGGTTACGGCGACGATTCGACGGTTGGTCATAGGTGCATTCTATCGACGGAGGGGGGTGAGCGACCACTAAGACAGATAGGGAGAAGAGAAAGGATGATGCCAAGGTGGTAGTTAGTACTGACCATAGCTGTAGACGGTACAATGAGTACAAGGTTGTTTTCCATCACATTTGATCTTTTTTCGCCGACATTCATCGCACGCCCGGGTCACACGGCGGCGCTTCTGCAATGGGAGGGATTCCTTGGCTGGTTTGGAACCATCTGGGTCGTGCGGTGACTGGAGAGGCGTGGGATCTGTATCGTCGTGGTAGAACATTGAATCCGAGGGGCCCGATGGATCGTCGTCCGCCGCATTATCGGCGGATGCGGAAGGGAAAGCGCTGGACGGCGAAGTAGTACCCATGTCGCGCGCGATCATGCAGTCCAGGGGGTGGGGATCGATTAAGGCGGTCGGCGCAGCAGGAGCATGCAAGGGAGCTCCGATTGAATGATGGAAGGGCAGGGAAAGCGTTCTCGGCGTCCCGCGAGAACAGCAAGCAGCGCGAGACTAATTTAATCAGCAACGAGCAATGCCCGCGTGGCGATCCGACCGTTATCGTCCACGAGGGTAGAATTGACGTTTCTCACAGGTTCATCGAGCAGGAGGGGAGAGGGAAAAAAATGACGACAGTTGCGATTCCGTTTTCCGACGGATCGCAAGTAAGATCCAATCGTGGGGCTAGACAAAGCCTTGTTCTTTTTTTGGTTTGGGTTTTTGTTTTTTTGTTTTTTTGTTTTTGGCTTCTGTGTGAAGTCGTACTTTATCCGGTACTGAAGTTGGAGGCAGTCTGTACCATTAATAATTGCGTTCAGGGTGAGTCAGTGTCCGCGGAGACTTGACGACGACCATGTACGAGACGCTGCGCCCGACAGGTCAAGTGAGCGAGGGG
>ML736467.1:0-14332 GCA_009193595.1 Aspergillus bertholletiae | reverse complement strand
AGTTAACGTAATCCACGGCCGAACCACGAATACGGCTGAACCGCGAGTTTTCAATTAAATTTCTGCTTCCTGAGGCTTTTCAACCACCAACACCATTAAATTTGATCAACTAAAAATATTAGAAAAAAGGCTATTTACTAGAGCAACTCCGAATTGTATGTCCAACTATCCCACAGCCATTACAGCGTTGAGGAGCTCGTTGTCGAGACACAGGTATAGATTCCTCAGAATACTTATTAAGCTGCGTATCAAGCTGCTGAACGCGATTTTGACCTTCCTGTACCATTAAAAGTCTATTATCCCCTATTATAGTACGTCTTTTAGCTTTTTTCTTATATTTCCGCTCGTTCTTAGCTCGTATAGACCTAATTTCTTGCTGTAAAAGAAGATTGGTCTGTATTACTATTTGCGCAGTTTTTTCAAGATGCTGAATATGAGCAATTAGGCTACTAGAAAGCTTCTGTTTAGTATTAAGGCTATTCTGAAGACTACGGATCTTTTGATCTAGCTGATGTGTATTCTAAGAAGTTTAAAAAGTAGAAGAAACTGAGTCTTTAACCAGTGGTGGTGTTGGTGTACGTAGTTGAAAAGTAAGTTTTGAAAGAACGCGCTCTTGATTAAATAGTTTAAGCCCTGCTTCTGCAAAACTACTGTATATTTTTGCTAAAGTAAATATTTTAGCGCGTGCGTCTGGATATAGAGATAGAAAGTCTTCTTTATTAATATAATTGTTGCCGGCAACTATATATTCTTTAAGGAGCTTTCTATAAGCACTTTTAAGTAGTCCAAAAACACTAATATCAAGCGGTTGAAGAAGCTGTGAAGTATGTGTAGGTATACAGAGGCAGATAATTGTATTCTACTTGTAAAAGTTATCAAAATCAGCAGTTAGATGGCTGCTATGTCTATTAAGAATAAATAGTTGTTTAGCACCGGTTATATAGCACTTAGAGAAGGGTTCAAATATATTCTTTAACCAGCGAAGATCTATTTTATCTGTTGTCCAGCCATTCTGGCTGGTTATAATCTACCAGTCTTTAGTAAATTTAGGTTCTTGAAACCAGGCAGTTTGTTGATAGCTTACTTTAAGTATAATAACTGGTGGTATATATATACCTTTTGAACTGACTGTTTCAATAATTATAATCTATTTACGATTGCCTTGGATAACTCTGCGCGGTTGTTCACTGCAGTCAATAGCAGTAATTACTTTAGAAGTAGAGTAGAGCCCCATTACAAATCCTGTCTCATTGAAATTCCAGATATTATCTTTATATATACCGTGTTCTTGGATAGCTTTATGTACTGCTTAAAACCATAGTTTTATAATCTTTGGATTTTCCTGCTTTGCACGTTAGTATGTTATACGTCTTGTATATCATATGCGTAGCTCAGGACAGTGTTTAGTAAAGGAATAAGTCTAGTTAATTCTAAGAGATGCAGTAGAATCTTGTGTCCTTTCACAAAGTAAAATCTGCACTATTCCACGCAGGAACTCTGGCTGAATTGGAAATCCTTGTTTATCTATATCTAGAAGTCTGTTTACAAGAACTTCCTCTTCAATAATAGTCAATTTATGACTATTGGTGCGTGTTTCTGACCGTGGTTTAATACTAGTAAGCCGCTCGCGAAGGGTGCTTTTAGGTACACCAAAAGTTCTGGCAGCCTTTAATTTTGATTTAATTTTTTTATTTTTATATGCAGTAATAGCCATCTGCATTCGAGTTTCTTTAGAAAGCGGCATTTTGGATAGTAGTGGTAAAGAATTGACGTGTGGATGAATATTGGTTAGGAAAGAAATAGAAATTCGCGGTTCGGCCGTATTTGTGGTTCGGCCGTGGATTACGTTAACATTAAGAGGTGCTTATGTAACATTTTGAGAACGAGAAGTACATAAATCTACCATACAAATTGGCGTATCATAACGATTTTTGTAAAATTATAGAATATTTCCGCAGGCAGAATGATTGGTTCAGAAGTTTCTGACCCTTCCGTTTGCTGTCCTCTATTGATCACCATGTCGTTGGCTTTTGACTCTTTGCTTAACTATTCCATTAGAGTTGTGCTGCGGAGAAGGGAAGCATCTCCATGCAAACTCACACGTTAGCCCAGAGTCTTGTTCAGCCATGCAAACACGGTTCTCGCCACTTCTTGCGAAGCGCCAGTCTGGCAGTGATAGCCAGCGACCCCGTTGTAATGATGTAGAGTGCCCTTATCGCCTAGAGCCTCCTTCACCTTCTTCGGCTGACCGGGGTAATTGTTTTCGTACTCGGCGTCGCCCACAAACACAGGAACGCTAATCTTGTCGATGAAATCCTTCACTGCGAATTGCTTGGTTTGGGTAAAGAAATCAGAGGGCGAGTGCGTGTTGAACGTCCACATGCCGTAGTCCAAGCCCCAGGCTGCACCGGTGGAGAGTTTCCCGGATTCTCGCAGCGAGAGCATTTCGCGGTCGAACTGCGTCGTGTTACCCGCCTCATAAACCTCTCGGAGACCATCAGGTATCTGTAGCGCGTACCCTTCATAGAGGTCCCAGACCGCGTCGATGAGGACCGCTGCGGCGAGTCGGGGTTCGAAGGCCACTGCACGGGTAGCCCCGTAGCCGCCCATAGAGTTTCCAAGAATTACAATCCGGTCTTTGTCCACAGCCTGCGATTTTTCGGAAAGAAGGTAGTCCACTACAGGGGTGACGACAACCTCCCAGTCTGGCCTGAAACCTATGTCCTGTTCTCGGCGCACAGTGTTCTGCCCTGGGCCTTCGTAGGTAATGGCATTCCACCCTCGAGCAAGGGCGGCCACGACGTAGCTGTGGTAAGAATCTTCTTGCGAACCGTCGAGGCCGTTCCCAACAATCAAGGTTGGCAGGTTGGCGTCTTTGCTCTCGGAGGCGGCGTACCAAATGGCCTCAACTGTGAAGTTTCCCTTGGTAGCTGGAATGCGGACACGCTCACCAGGAATAGGCAAGGCGGCTAAGCCCTTGTCAAAGGCTGTCTTCTGCTCCACCCATAGGCTATCAATGAGCGGGTCGCTCCAGTTGCCAGTGAGGAAGAATGACGCTCGACGGAAGTATTGGGACGCCGAGAACCAGGTGTCTCTGACATTGACGGGATCATAGGCGTTGTCTGGGTTCTCGGCGTCGGCCTTGGTCTCGTTGGCAAGTGCAAGGAACACCTGGGTGAACGAGTCCATGTCTCCAGGTGTAATTCTTTTGGCGGCGCCAAGAATAGGATTGATATCCGCACCTCCAGCGGTGGCTTGGGCGAGGGGGACAAGCAGATCAAAGTGAAACGTCTGATCCGAGCTCAGCATCAGTACAGGCTGATCGTCGCTGGTATTGCCCACAGCAGCAGCATCGGCTAGGCGACTATGCGCCAATGCGGCCAACAGCGTACCGGTGTAGATAGAAGAAGAGACCTTCATAGCGGAAAATAAGAGATGAGGCTGGCTTTCAAGGCCCTTACAGACAGTTCTCAATTGTGAAACGAACTTGATATGATTGAATGATTCCCTACTTTCAGAACTGATGTTTTCGCCTCTACTTATACTTTAGCCGTACTTGTAAGACGTAAGACGGGTGATCGGCAAGCTAAACCGAATTAAGTGTATGCTTTGCGACGGAGCCTGATCATTGGTCCGAGCGTCACCGGACTTACCACGGACTATGTACGATGTACTAATTTTACCACCCCCGGATTACGGAATGGTCGACAACAAAACTTAAATAGTACCGTGATGCTTATTTCAACTCGTCGCAAAACCAACCCTTCTTTCTGGCATCGTAAACGTCATCATGGTTAACCGGGGACGTTCCAAAGGCTGTGCTACGTGCAAGCAGCGACACGTCAAATGCGACGAGGCGAAACCCGAATGTTGGCATTGTCGGCGCCTTGGACTCCACTGCGAAGGCTACCAGACGTATGGCAACCTAAAGTTCAGAGACCAGACCCACAAGTTCGTCAATTCAGTTGCTCAGGGCCGGGCGTGTTTGCCGAGTCCACGTCCGCTGGCAGAGCCCGACACCTCCGTGCCCTTCTTCCTCATGCATTACGTTGGCATGGGCCGCAATCTCGAATCTGCACGGGGGCTCTTCGAGATTCTGATTCCCGTCTACTGCTCCGAGCGGCAGGGCTCGCCGCTCTCGCTTGCCATATCCGCCGTGGCTTCAGGTATACTATCCCTGTGGAGGCGTAGCGTCAGGGGCTTCCAATTGTCACGGAAGTCTTACGCCGAGGCCATCGCGTGTATGCGCAGTGCAGTAAACGACCGCGTACAACGGAGTAATCCGGCCACCGTGCTGGCGGCGCTGGTGCTGCAGCATTACGAGAGCGTTGCCGCTGTATATGACCTTCGCTCTCCCTCACGTGTACACCACAACGGCGCAGTGTCTTTGCTCCAATTTATGGAGTCCGACCGTATTAATGGGATGAACGGCGCATACATTCGGAGATTCATGCTTCATACCGAGGTCTCATCGGCGATGCGCCAGAAAAGGCCACTGCAGAGCATCGCATACTCGTGGATTGGGGGCAAACACTTGATGGCAGCGCCCGATAACCCAAGCTCAGTACTTGATGTTATTGGAGTATCTGTCGCCGAGTTTCAGGCCGATTATATACGCCTAGTCAACCACGGTGGCGTCAGGTTTTTGTCACGGCGGGTTCTAGAGGAATGGAGAACAGAGGCGAAGCGCATCGACAAACAACTTCTTGATTGGGCACGAAACGTGCCGGACCACTGGCAGCCGCGAAAACTCATAACTGGCCAAGATATCGACGAATCTATTCCTACCTATCGGTCTGTCTGTGAGGTCTACCCTTCTTGCCAGATTGCCAACATCTGGAACCTATGGCGTTTTCAACGTCTCTTACTCGTCAAGATCACTGTCGACTGCCTCCAGAAAATCATAGACCTGTTTCACGTTGAGCTTACAAAAGATCAAGCCTCTGGTGTAGTTGACGATATATTTGAGTGCCAAGAGACTCTCCAAAAGCTGGTGGATTCTGTATGCTATAGCGTCCCCTTTTTCCTTGGCAATCGAACCAGACGGTCAACCATCACCGACTTTACCGACTCGGAGATTTTGATCCCAAGCTATTATTCACCAGCACCGGAGGATAAAAGGAGTTTGAATACGACGGGCCACGATGCCGGAAGATCCGGAGACGACCACAGGCGCCCTGCTATCGCCCAAGGTCCTTGGCACGTAATGAGTCCACTGAGCCACTTGTTGACCTTATTCTCGGAAGATAATGGCCAGTTGCTCGCAAGCTTTCTCAGGCCCGGGCACCAGGAGTGGATACGAGAACAATTTCAGCGTGTAACCACCTTGCTTCATCTCTCACCAAAAGAGCATAGCGAGGACAAGCAGGCCTTGTTCGACTTATCGGCTGGAAGGGCCGGAAATAACAAGACTGACTATCTTGCAAGAGGGGTCAGGAAAGGCTTAAAATATATGAGTGGCCCCTAAAGCTAGGGGCTTCCTATGGAATTAGAATAGAATAGCCGTCTCGATACAACTCGGCATTATATAAAGCAGTACAGTGAGACAATTTGATTAATATAACTATCAAACTGATTTTAAGCATAAGTTTATTTTTTCATTGTACTATTGTATTCAAGATGATTGTAACGGAGGGCCTACTATACGGCGTAGAGTGCCAGCTAGTTAGGTGAGGAATCATATGGCCAAAGCCTTAAACCTGGGCGAAGCCTAAAAATCCTTTATAAGGATAAATAACGCCAGAACTTCTCTTTGGTAGGAACATAGTAAGGAATTGAGTTCCGTTCATGCAGTGGTAATGATATCTGAGTGACATATCTGAGTGCATTTCACGTTCTATGGCAGAACCAGTCCATATTGAAATGAAGTCTATACCAGACCTCGGCCAGCGAGGTCGAGTGACTACTCCTACAAGGGGGCGATGTTAGTCCGCCATTTGCAATTCGTGAATATTCCCGTTTTGTGAACTGCATCATCCATTGACCGCTGGCGGGGGTTTCTATTGGTTTATTTAGATACCATTCTTAGATGAGCCCAATGCCCCTTTCCGATCATGCATTTTCTTCCTCTATCATGCCTAGCCCCTCTTGCTCTTGAAAATTAGCCTGCCAAAGTTCGAATCGTATCAGCCGCGGGTGTATAGACTTCCAGTTACCGTGTAAATATCCCGTAGCCATTGCAGGCTGGCCAGACCTAGTTCCAGTACCATACTGCAGTTAGGTACCGTCCCCGATCACCTGACGTCCGGATTCGTCTGGCGCCCGACTTTTTGATATACACCGACTTTTTGGCATTTTTTCAACCACCACAACTCTACCAATATGGCTTCAATTGAGGCAGCGCTTGAAGAAATCAAAAGCTTAAAAGCAGATGAAAATATCAACTATACAAAAATTGCTGAAAAATATGGTGTAAATCGAAGTACACTATCCCGACGTCATCAAGGTGTCCAGCATACAAAAGAGGAGCAATATAATGATCAACGAAATCTCAACAACCAGCAGACCAAAACGCTTATAAAATGGATAAATGATTTAACTGATAAAGGCATTCCACCTACGCATGAAATGCTTCGAAATTTTGCTAAGGAAATCACTGGAAATAAACCAAGAAAACAGTGGCCAACTCGCTTCTTAAAGCGACACAATGATGATCTTATTTCTCGCTATACAACTGCAATTGACTCTCAACGTAAAAAAGCCGATTCAGCCTATAAATACTCTCTTTATTTTGAGCTAATGGCTCAGAAGCTTAAGCAATACGATATACAGCCTGAAGATATGTACAATATGGATGAAAAAGGCTTTCTTATTGGAATACTGCCAAAAGGCAAAAGGATCCTTTCTCGTCATAAATTTGAGCAGGGAGGATATAATCAACGTATCCAGGATGGGAATAGAGAATGGATTACTACAATTACCTGTATCTGTACAGATGGAAGCTGTCTTTCTCCGGGCCTTATCTACCAAGCTGCCTCGGGAAATATACAGGATTCCTGGCTTCAAGATTATGATCCTAAAGCTCATAACTGCTTTTTTGCATCATCTCCTAGCGGTTGGACAAATGATGAGATGGGATACGCCTGGCTTACTACTATATTCGACCGTGAAACAAAAGAAAAGGCTCGGAGACGTTGGAGACTTCTAATCCTTGATAGCCATGGATCTCATATCACAATGAAGTTTATTAACTTCTGCGATAAAAATAAAATCCTTTTAGCTATTTATCCACCTCATTCTACGCATACTTTACAGCCTTTAGATGTCAGTATCTTTGGGCCGCTATCTGCAGCGTATAGTGAGCAGTTAGAGAGATTTTTACACGACGGTCTTGGAATAAGCGGTATTTCAAAGCGAAACTTCTTTCAACTCTTTTGGATAGCATGGGATAATGCTTTATCAAGAAAAAATATCGAAAGTGCATGGAGCTCTGTTAGTTTATATCCTTGGGATCCTGAAAAGATATTGATACGTTTTACCAAGAAAGATAACACTAGACCATCCTCTAGTGATTCAGCTCATTCTGTACTGAATGTAGAAGACTGGAGACGTATTGAAAGGCTTCTTCAGCAGACTGTTTCCAATGTCTATGATAAAAATGCTTAAAAGCTGAGTTCCACCATGTATTCGCTTTCCACCGAGAATATCCTTCTTAAACTGCGCTGTATAGGGCTTAAAAAGACTCTAAAGAATGAGCAGAAGAAGCGTCAGCGTGGGAAAGCACTTCCATTTGATTTACGTACTGTGGAAAATGGCAATGCAATTTTCTACTCACCTCATAAGATTCAACAAGCTCGGGATCTTCAGACTCAAAAAGAAGAAGCTATAAAGCTTGCTAAAGCAGAAAAACAGGATAAAAGGCTTCGTCGAGAACAGGAGAAGAAAGAAAAGCAGCTTTTATTTGAAGAACGGAAAAGAATTCGAGCTTTAAATAAGGAAATGCGTCAGCAGGCAAACGATCAAAAGCAACACCAAAAAGAAGAGGAAAAGCTTACCAAAAACGCTAACTTACAGCTTCAAAATGATATCGAGCAGGTCAGCAAAGGCATAAATAAGATCACTATACCTTCAACTCCGAAAAATAGGAAGGTTATCAATGATCAAAATCAGGTTGTTGATACAGAGGCCTCATATAGTGTAAATCGTCGTGGTAGGCGGATTCGCCGCCCTGCGCGTTTTCGGGATTATTAAATTAGCTAAATATATTTCATTTTATTTGAATAGTAAACCATCAAAAAATCTCACGATAAGCTTTTATTAGCTTGCCACGGATGTATTACTTCGTACGGCTCAGGGCGCATTAAATAGCGTAGATAATTTAGCGCCATGACTCCCAAGGGTCCAAGCGGTCGTTTCCCCAGTATGTGATACTAACCGAGTTTGGCAGGAGTATATCTGTGCCAGCCAAGCGGAAAGTAGCCGAGTCTAGTGCAAGTGACAGTGCGTGATCCGTCGTTCCTGAGTCAGGGCCCCGTTAGTCCCACCACCCACTTTTATTCTTGTCTGCTGGGCTTCGCCACAATTTCGTTAATTTTGGACCTCACCGAAGTAAACGGGCAACAAACAGACACCTCCACTTCTTTTATACAAGTGGCCTTGAGATATAATTGTCTTCATTTTAGAAAAATAGCTTGCTAGGAAGAAACACCATCAAAAGGAACAAGACCCATATCCATGCGGATTGGGACACTCGTTAGTTGTGGATAATTAACTAATTAAATTGGAGAATTCAGGTACTGCCACACGGATTCTTTTCGCGACGCTCTCTATAAATACTGATCGAAATATTCAAATATAGCTCGTTTTATTGGCCCTACCGGCTCTGTGTTACGCCTAGGCGCTTGTGTAGCGAGAGTTTGAATGCCAGAATCTACTGAGATTCAGCACTGCGATCCTGGAGTACGACATACAGGATAGTTTATCCAGGCGAAGTTATAACGTTGCCTCCAACCCACTTATTGTTTCAAAGCATAGCCTTGCAGCCAACTTACCAGTGGTCCTCATGGTACGGCGTAAGCTTGTCCTCAACCCATAGCATCGCCAAAGGCCCCTTCACGCCTGATTCAAAGATATGCAAAGGGTCGTACTTGAAGAGATTCTTCCCACTAGTTCCATCCTGCTCATCAAGGTCTGGATCGTCATTGTCCAGCGCGTTGTACGGGATTTCCGTCCACAGTGAGGTGTCCTGCAACTTTGGTACAAGCTCGCCAACTGTGGTGCGAATCTGCGCCCACCGCTGTGTATAGCCGATACTATCGGGTCCCTCATTATACGCAGTGGCCGGGCGGATAAGGTAAGCCCGGATATAGTCATCCTCGATAAGGTTCTTGTCTAGTTTGGGATGGTATCTTCCTCCATTCCTTAACATATCAATAACCGTGGCTTGAAATATCTCATCGTCCGTTTGGTCTGGTGAATTCCGCCATATGGGGTCCGGGGCGAACGACACGTTCTCCCACCAGTGTGTAGCGTATACACCCTTGCGGCTAATTATGCACATGGTCGTGCAGCCGGAAAGGTATGCCGTACCTGTGCTGTACTGCTGCCGGCGCCTCACGCTGCTGAAAGCCTTCATCACCCCCGTGCTCATATCCTCCGCCGTGGGCGCCTCCTTATGTGGCACGATCGGCTCAGTAAGATGCGGCAGCTCTTTTTGGTAGAACTTGCCAAGGCTGTCGCCCGGTAGCTCCATGCGTTTCTGCAGGGCTGTGGTATTCCGCTAAAAGCGGATGAAGCCCACTGAAACATTGCGTGAATTGCTTGTACTTAGGCTGACCGTGTCAGCCAATGCCAGGTTTGGACCACACTTTGGTCGCGATCGTTTGACGAGGTGGGAGATGCGCTTTTCAAGCTGAGGGCCTTGTGTTGCTGCTTCTGTATCGACTGTCAGTATGGAGAGTGGACTACGATGTTTTCTTGTTTGTGTATGGCGGAGGGGATCCTTACCAGGTCTAAACGCATTCGCACAGACAGTAAGGGCCAGCCATGCTAGCGACCACAGTAATCTCATAGTTGATGACTGGCACGGTGCCTTAGATACAAATGAGAAGTAGCGTGTGCTGTCTGTCCTAACGATATTTCTTTGCGACGTTGGCCAGACTTATAAAGTCTGCCAGCTAAGGAGACTGTGATATTATGAATATAAAAATGAGCAACAGTCAACAAGGTAAGTTACTATACTTCTAGCACTAGTGGGACAAGACCAACTTTCTTTTTAAATCTCTAGGAATCGCGATACTGATTGCGGATGCTCGATCGGGAAATAGGCCCGGCCCTAAACAGGCCCTAAATAGGTATCCCCCCCAGGTCTTTCTGCTTGTCTCCATTAGAAGAAGCCGAGGAGTACGAAGCAATACTACCTTCCAGATTCTGCTAGGCGAGGTGTATAGTCTAAACGCAATCTTGCCTAGTATGGGAATCAAGCAGACTAAGTATAGCCTCCCGGATACCGGGATCTTGCACACTCTCTGCCACCTGCGTAGGAGTTTTGCCATAGGTTCTCCGGCCGCTTGATACAACTGTTGGGTCTGCACCCGCGTCCAGCAGCAGCTTGACGACGTTTATTCTGGAGCAGCAAATGGCAAGGTGTAGAGGCGTGCCCCACTCATCGTCGGTCACGTTCGGATCGAGACCCTTGTTCAGAAGGAACTGAGTCTTAAGTTCTGCTTGACGCACGCGCGGGCGCATGCCATAAAATAGGAGATCTGCGGATAGCGTGGCTCCATATTCGATATACACATCAAGAAGAGAAAGGTCTTCCTCCTTGATAGCTATAATGGCGCGGCCTAGGGGAGGTATTTTCCTCGGCCCGCACAGGTTGGGGTCGGCGCCCGCCGACAGTAATTCGCGAACAGATGCGGGATTCTTTAACATGCTGTTGGTTACAGAGTCAGTCAGTCAGACAATCAGTCAGCCAGTTAGCCCGCAGGCCCGAGTTTTTGGCTAACTAGTAAGTTAAGGCTAACACGTACGGAAGGAGTGGCTCGCCACTAGAAAGCCTTGAGTTGGGGTCAAGGCCATGGTCCAAGAAGTGGCGAATAACACTCGGGTGCTGCTGCAGCTTTGGCCCGGGGAGAGAGGCCACTATTGACATCGACACGCTAGCACCAGCGTCGAACAGAGCGGCCACAATATCAGGGTGTGCGCCATGTGTCGCCCACTGGAGTCCCTCGTTGAGGTTTTCAGCAGTTAGCCGGCCGGTGGTGATGGCTTCCTGAGTCTGCGATAGGTCACCAGCAAAGCACGCATGGAAAAAGGCGCGGAGAAAGGCATCGTTGGGTTCCATTGCAATAAAACTAGAACAGACTAGGACAGCCAGTTTGGTACACGCAGTGGAATTGGGATAATGATTGTTGGTTGCTCCAAAAGTTAGATGAGGTTAATATAGCAAGTAACGCTGTCTGACTTCTGTTAGCCTGGTATTAATCAGGTTATGGGGCTGCTACTAACTAAAAGGTAGTTGGTTCGGTCTAAAAGGATGGGGGGGGACCCTTTTTTACCCTGACTGTACGGAGTAGCTAATCAAAATAGCTAATCAAAATAGAAAGTATGGCGAGTCGGCTGTTGAAGCATCTTGTGACGATGTTACCCTTAACTCCTTGCGGGGCTTTGCAGCAACCGCCCCGAGACCTGACTGGTAGCTTGGCCGAACAAATCTCTTCGATTAAGCGACATCGACTCCGAGAATCCGTACTACTTTACTAAATAGGTCTCGGGTTCATACGCCGGAATATTCTCGGAATATTATAAGCGCGAATTCTCTATTTGGGAAATAGACCACAGTGCTGGAAAAAAGAAAATCCCCCTTCCGCTCAATGGTGTCTCTGTTTAGCGCTGGGTATAGAGAAAGCTGATAATGAATAGTTGGCACCATAACACAATACATGATATATACCTTCGAAGACCCTTTCAAGGGTGCCAGCTGCCACTGGGTCAGGGCAAAGCGAGGCATTCTCTAAGACAGCCTCATTAAAAGTAAATAACTCATGTGGTTAACTATTAGGGATATTTGTTCCGAGGGGGACTCGGATGTTAGTCAAAATTGGACGGTTCTAAGCAACCCCGACTGGCGCTTTATAGTCTAAGCAGAAATTACGAGCCGGCCTATTCCTGAATTCTCTGGGTACACCGTACAGGTAAACTAGTCAAGTACGCTACTAATTCAGAGTAGGTACGGGAACGGTGAGCACTGATACCCCCCTTAGCATTAACCCAAGCATTAAGCCGAAGGCACCAAATATAGATTTGTTTCTGAGATATTAATCTATCACTTGAATTACTCTCTTTATTATACCGTTTACCCTCCTACTCCACTGATGCCGTTGTTACATCGCCTCACTCCTCCCAATGCAAGTAAGTACAGTGCGTACACTACTAGTAACTCTCACTACGCGCTTAGATCGAGAATTCTCCCCAATTCCGCGGTATTGAACACTAAGATGATTGTATACCTTAGTCCTATGGATCTTTAAGCCTTTCTAGGGATCATGGGAAGCACACGAAGCCGGATCTAGTGAATACCTCTAGTAAGCAGCACATATATATACAAGTATTTAGACTGCAGCAGAACCCTCGTTAGGTTCCATGATGGTAAACCTCAAAGCCCTTCGCGATTAACCAAACTAGCATAACGGATTATGGTCAGTTGGCGCCAGTATATACCCACAAAGTGAAACTAGTTTCCTAAAATTTCATTTTCGGGCGTATTTGAGCTAACGCCCAGCGGAAGTTCTTAAACTAATTTACCATCTTTTAATTTTAGAGCCGCTTAGTAGGGTTCGCCAAGAACTCGAAAACCCTGCGATATGGGTCGGCAATTGGGCCCGTTGGAGATTCATATAACGCTATAACCTCTCCAGGTTCTCCACCCGGAGGTGTAGTAGGGTTACATCAGGACTTATGGGGTCGTGCTTCCTTGGGATATTATTTCAACCCTAGATACCACTAGATTAAGGACTGAGCGTCCCTTTAATTGCGCGATATCTACTACTAGGCCGACCCATGTATATACGAGAATTATGAAGCTTTGCAATTTCATTGGATGTTTATACGCTTTAGTCCTAGGTGTTGTGCAAACTAAAAGAGGATTTCTCGGGTACGGCAAGATATATACAAATTCTGCGAGTCTTTCCGCTTCTCTATGGCTTAGCTTCTCCGGTTTCTAGTTTCTAAATGGATCCCTGGCCCTCTGTTAGCCATCTACGTATGTGTTATATACTTAGGAACACAGAGCTTAGCTTTTGCCGTGGCTAAGGAGCGTCTCGAATGTTACTTGTTATCCTGGTTTATCTAAAATAAAAGTTAATTGGACGCGGGCTTTCTCCGGGTTGCCTACTATATAACAATACAGTATTTCCAGTATATTGAGCTCTGTAGGCTCTCTTAACAGGACATTAGACACTCTACCATCCTTTGCTCTGAACGCAATGGCGCCCCAGGTCCGCGTTCTTCCCTTACTCATTACCCTCTTCTCTCTAGTTACTCAGCCACACTTTGCAGCTGGGCTGGATAACTACTTTATAGTGGGCAACCTTAGCCTTGACCAACGTCTTCGAACCTGACCCCAGTAATTATAACTGCAAGGGTTTATCCATATGCACAACCCCAAACTTTCTAAAGTGGTGCAACCACGCTGTCAACAGCCTACAGCGAAACGACGTCCCTTCCTACTTTCCTACTTCTGCGTGAGTCGCTCCATTCCCCCCCTCTCCTTGCTTACCATCAGTCATTGCTCTATTATTATACAGAAATCTTAGTGTATCTCCTATTCTCAATATTATTGCTAACTTTACCCCTCTAGTAACGAAACCGGTATTAACCAATCTGGTAACTGCTGGGGCGATCAGACGCGGGGCTGCGGCGTCTTTATCCAGGGTGATGCTAGCTGCAGTATCAGTGGTAATGACCTGTGGAACGATTACCAGAACATCCGCAACATTGGCGGCTGTTCTAAGTGTGGCTCGTTCTACAGGGAAGACGGCTGTCAGATTACTATCGACTATGTCTACGAATGTGACAACCACTAGACATTTGCCGACAGAGAGGCTCCCCTATCTGAGTTGACGCGGTACTTCTTGATCCGTCGTTTGGGCTTTAGAATACCTTTTTTCCAAATGTATTATGTTACACTAATATTAGACAGATGTGTAAGTTCAATATGATCACCGGAGATCTTTAAACCACATGTTATATAAGATACCAATAATCATCTAGGTAATCTACCATAGAAGTTGCTCGTTATAACTGTCAGGAAATGCCGACTAGTTTATTTTATTTAATCAAGTTTAACGTCCATATAGAGCCATTTGGCTATGACAGACACATGCGTCTAGGC
>ML736466.1:0-14408 GCA_009193595.1 Aspergillus bertholletiae | reverse complement strand
GGGGGGGGGGGGGGGCTGCCACACTTCCATTCATCCAAACCTTAGGAGGTGACGATACAAAAAAGGTCCCTCGATTTAATCATTATGACTTTACTGATATCTCGAACACTACCCTGAATGAGGGGAAAGAGAAATTTCAATGTTGGGGGGCTCTTTTGGATTATCAGATGTTGGATATTTCTCAGGACCCGGTCCAGCAGGGCTTTGAAGAGCACACATATGACTTGGTCATTGCGTGCCATGTGCTGTTCTCACTCCCAGATTAGACACGACGTTAGCAAATGTGCGCAAGCTTCTGAAGCCGGGTGGAAAGTTAGTTCTTCTGGAGCCAGCAGTTAAGGCAGTTTATCTATGCTTTGCTCCCTGGGTGGTGGTGTACTGACGATAGCCGAACTGATGGGCCGTTGCTGGATAAACCCTCCTGGGATGCATTACTTAGGGAAACGGGCTTCTCTGGGCTTAAACTTATCCTAGATGACTACCTTTGAGCTTATGAGCAGTGCGGCAGCGTATTTGTCACCACACTTCAAGATACACTGGACCTTAAAGGACGCCAAGTGACGATCGTTTGCCCCGAGATATCTAGTTCATTTCCAGTTGACTTGACAACCTTGCTCATGATATCGAAAGCATGACGGGCTGGCCCCCTGAGACTCTGGCACGTTATCTAGCATCGATACCAAAGGGAAACTATGCGTCTTCCTTGGAGAGTTGGATAACGCTTATCTATCACAGCTTGATGAGGCTAGATTCAAGTTAACCCAAAACTTGCTACAAGACACTTCAGGCCTTCTATAGGTAATACGGCCAGTGTGTAGCAGCGATAACAAACTGTCCGAGTCACACTTGATCACTGGACTTTCCCGAACGGTGCGGTCTAAAACAAGCCCTCCACTCGTGATATTAGAGCTACAGTCCGGGCTTCCATAGCCCGAGTATGCTGCAGTGAAACACATCATCGATGTCTTCGGAGTTACCTTTAGTGGCTGCTCGAGTCCTAAGCAACGTGACCATGAATACAGCGTCAAAGATGGAACCATCTATGTTTCCCGGATGGTTAACGACAGGTTATTAGACGAGTTTTGTCCATAGGGAAGCTGGACGAAGTGATCCAGAGCTCCAAGTATGCAGACAAGGAGAACGGCCCCTGAAACTGGTTGCTGCGGGGCCAGGGGTTCTAGACACGCTACACTTCACAGATGACAAAGGAACAAACTCCAAGCTACCCAAGAATCATGTTGAGATTCAAGTTGAGTATGTTGGTCTTAACTTCAAGGACGTTATGACTGCCATGGGCCAGATGAGCAAAGATACTGGGAAATGAATGTAGCGGTATAATCACTAACGTTGGAGGTGATGTTGAGGGACTTGCAAAAGGTGACCGAGTATGTGCGGTTTGCGAAGGAACATTTGCAACATCTGTCTCCCGCCCTGCGACCAGTGTATGGAGGATTCCGGACAGCATGGAGCTCAAGATGACAGCAACAATTCCCATGATATTCTGCACTGCATACTACTCCTTTTTTAACCTCGGGCGCCTGGTGCTGGGTGAAACAGTCCTCATCCACGCAGCTGTAGGTGGTGTTGGCCAGGTAGCGATCATGCTTGCCAACACAGTTGGTGCCGACGTGTTTGCCACTGTCAGCACCCCAGAAAAGAAACAATTTCTCATGGACACATATGGTGTGGAGGAAGAGAGAATCTTCTTTAGCCGTGACTCCTTTACCAAGCACATCAAGAAAGCTACTAATGGTGAGGGTGTTGATGTGGTTCTAAATTCTCTTGCTGGAGATATACTCCAAGCTAGGACTGTCTTGCTCCCTTTGGGCGGTTCATCGAACTTGGTAAAACGGATATCCTGCAGAATTCGCGGCTTGAAATGTCGCGTTTCGATGACAATGTTTCATTTTCATCCGTTGACTTGACAGATGTCTACCAAAAGAGACCCATGGTCATGAAGCAATTGCTATCGAACGTCTTCAAGCTATTCGCCAAGGGCCTTACACGGCCAGTAGCACCGATTACCTCCTATTCCGTGTCAGACGTTGAAATGGCATTTCGAAGCCTACAAAGCGGGCATGTGTTTGGTAAAAGCGTCATTGAATTGCAACCCGATGACTTGGTAAAAGTTTGTAAAGTCACTCTTCCCTCCCCACTCTAGGTATTGTCCTTGTTCATATGAAGTAACCTGCTCCATAGGTATATCCGCCGCAAAAGCCACAAGTACACCTGCCCTCCGAAGCGTCGTACATTGTTGTCGGCGGATCCGGAGGCCTTGGCAGAAATATTGCAGATTGGTTGTCTCAGCATGGCGCAAGGCATATCGTGCTCTTGACTAGAAGCGGGGATAACAAGTCAAATGTCAAACGGCTCATACAAAGAGCAGAGAGCAAAGGAATAATAATTGCCGCCCCTCGCTGTGATATCAGCAAGGAAGCAGACGCCAGGGCAGCAATTTCCATGGTTCAGCGAGATGTGCCGCCTGTTCGGTGTGTTATCTTTGGAGCCATGGTGCTACGGGTCAGTACTTAGCTCTGCATATTTCTCTAGAGAGTCTTTTGCTAACTTCGATGTAGGATTGTTTGTTTGAAAATATGCAGAACGACGATTACCGTGCCGTCATACCCCCTAAAGTTGATGGTCTATGGAATTTGCATAAAATTCTTAGAAAGGTAGAGCAACAGCTCGACTTCTTAGTCAATCTATCATCAATCTCTGGTGTCATCGGTAACCGAGGGCAAGCCGCGTACGCTGCTGCAAGTACCTTTATGGGCGCAGCTCTCTGCTAGTTATCCATACACCAATATCGACCTAGGCAGCGTTAATGAAGTCCTTGACACACTCGAGACTCAGGGATTAGAGGAAGAAGAACTCCATGCTCTTTTAGCTGGAGCAATTAGCGGCAAGATGCTCGATACCTGCAACGGCCATTGCATTACTAGTTTGGAAATAGAAGCCAGTTCCCCAACCGAGCAGGGCCCATTCTGGATGGTTGATCCTAGGTTCTCTCATCTTGTACGTGCCATCATCGCTGCTCAAGTAACCTCGGAGGGCGGCTACGACGATCGACAGAAGACTACGGCCGTGCCGCTCGCAACCACTATCTGCAGATCATGGAGATTGTGAGCGCTCCGTCGTTGATCTATTTGGCAGACCGCGTGATTTCTAAATCCAAGATCTTGCAATGTTTGAAGCTGAATGATGGGGCAGGGTGAAAGGGGAGCAGACGTGGGGCAATAGGTGAATAGGTTGAGTGTGTAAGATGACTGACAGCAGGCGATACTGTGACCTTCTGTACTGTACAGTACTATACAGGAATGCGTTTCCACGCAAGGGCTCCCATGAACCTTGTTGATCTAAGCATGGCTAGGATTATCCTTCATTCAGATAATGATTCAGAAGTTGGTGTGTGCACAGTTATATAAGGCCAATAGAGTCAAGCTCACAACGAGAATAACTACTCGGCTGTATGGGAGAGACTTGTCCTCTTAAGAGTGGAAAACCACATCGTTTACTCCGTAGATTAGAATGAGATAGCGAAGTCGCCGCAATAACAGTATGTCTTTCTATGGACCATTCTCTAATGACATGACACAAACGTATATCCATGGAGTGAAACCGAGCTCATGAAGCGTAAAATTACAGTAATTAATCCAGCTCTTCGCTTGGAGCCCTGGGCGAAGGTGCTCCGAATAAAGCCTCTCAGCAAAGCACTTGGATATCATCGTATAACACCCTGGTCCCGGGAAAACAAATGCTGCTACCGAATAAAGAAATAATACCGAACTGGGTAATCAACAACGGATATAAGGAAAACAGGAACCAAATGGGGGGGAAAAAAGGAAAAGGAGAGAAAATAGGAAAGCACAGTCAGTGGCAGATGTATAACACTGGTCTTCTCCTATGGAGGTGTAGAGTCACGAGGTATGCAGTAAATGAAACAAGACAGACACAAATAAACAGCTTTTGGTCAAGCACCAATTCTGTATGCACTGACTGTTGCAGGGCCGTATGCAGAACTAGTCTAATGTACACTTCGGCTGGCTTGGCTGGCACGGCTGGCACGGCTCGCACGGCTAGGCGTAGTTCGAGGTTCTTCCTCTTCCATAACATCACTGAGTCGGGTTGGATGGCGATGACGGGGGGTCACAGAGTCCCATGTATTTCCCCACCCAGAGCCACTGTAATCTACAGAGCCCTGGCTATAAGGTGCTGAGGTTGTCGGCGGCAAAGTACTAGGCACATAGCCTCCATCATCTATAGAGCCCCGCTCATAGTCGTCACTTTCCTCGGACATAGGACGTGGGTAAACGATGGAAGGCCCTTGTTGAGGCTGAGTCCGGCGATAACCACCATATTCATCATCGCCGGGCTCACTGCTAGCTGCACTTGGGTCATAGGAGCGGTTGTCATTCTCAGATGTCGGTCGGCCAGTGTACTCCCCTTCATGTTCATAATAATTTCCTGCATATTGCCCTGAGGATTCTGCAGCTGTTGATATGTGCGGTTGCCGGGAAGTGTAGCGCTGGCCGTCAGATTCCTGATAAGGCCGCTGTCCCTCCGCAAATGGATCGGTCTCTGTAGGAGATCCGGGTGCCTCTTCATAGTAATGACCTTCAGATGGCTTTCCCGGGACACCTGATGGATGGTTTGTGGTATTTGACCGAGTAGGTAGGCCCTGAATCATCGGCACCACTTGCACTCCCCCGACCAAGGTGGGTTCTCCATTGCGGAGGGAGTTCGTTCGATCCCTTTCCTCTTGCTCACGGCGACCAAGTTCTTCCCATGCGCGACGAGCTTCTTCCTTAGATATTTGAAGTTCCCGGCGCATTTCCTTGAGCAACGACTCCGCGCGAGTCTTGTCACTCTCGGCCTTCTGCAACGCCGCCATTGCTTCTGTCCGTGATTGTTTCTCAGTCCTGACTTGTCGCTCCAAATCAGCCTGGAGCTCTTTGGATCGTTCTTGCTCTGCACGAGTGTCGAAGAACCATCGCTGGAACTTTCGTTCGGACGAAGCCCGCAGACGCTGCAATTCCACAACAGCGTGGAAAAGGTTGGCACCCGCAGCAGAGAGATCGGTTACCTGACGGGCCATCTGCTGGCTAATGGGATCGCGCTCTAAAGCTTCACTGTTCTGCTCCAATTTTCGAATCCAGTAGCCGGTCAGGCCTTCCCAATGGGAAGAGAGCGTTTCCCACCGTTCAAAAGCGTGAGGAAAGCCGATACGTCGCGGTTGCTGCTGTGCTTGGGAGGTGCCTGGCTGGTTTTGGGCTTGTCCTTGTTGTTTTTGGAAGCCAGTCGAGCCTGTTGATGGCTGCTGGGGATTGTGCTGCGTTGCAGGCCCGGGTTGTCTAGGGTGGGCGTGTGGGCCCGGAGCCTGATTGTGAGCCTGGGAATCTGGTCGCTGAGCCGCCACTGGAATACCTGGAGGCTGCTGCGTTGTACGAGATTCCGGCTGAATGTCGGACCCCGCGGGAGCACTGGGGCCTGCTCTCCGCTGTGAAGGTCTATTACCCGCAACGCCAGCAGCATAGGCCTGGGTTGGATCCGGAGTCTTTTCTTGAGACTCTTGCTGCCTGCGCTCGACCTCTTCCTGCTCCTTATCTCTGGCTTCCTGTTCTGCTTTCTTGCGAGCTTCTCGATCCCGGCGCTGTCTCATGATATCGGTCGGTGTGCGGACCCCGCTTGGGGGGTGTGTGTTAACGGGGACAGGGCCATGGGCTGCACGTGAAGCGCCATTTTGTGTACGCCCTGTGCCTGCGAGGCCGATCGGACCAGTCGCGCTTCCCAGGTCAGACATGGACGCATTCACTTCTTCCCAATCCGGTGTAAATGGAAGAGGTTTTCGAATAGCTTCTTCTAGCGCCCAAAGAATTGCCGACGCTGTACGTGGACAAACCCTGGTAGACCTACGAGGCCAGTATGATTCGCCTAATATCCGAGGGTGATCGTCAATAAGCGAGTCAGCGTCGTCGTCGTAGTTGTCTTCCTCTGTCCGAGCTTCCGAAAGCGCAGGGCGAAGTGCCGCAATTCCACTATTACGATCTGACACAGGTTGGACCAGCACGGGAATTGTTTGCTCTATCTGGGATGGGCGACCAGAAGCATATACTGATCCCGGTCGTTGACGAATTGAACGGGACGTTCTCCGTAATGAATGGGTACTTCCTCGACTACTCAGAGAGCGCGGTGAGGGGTATTGGGGAGAATCAGGGGCAGGATAGGAAGCAGCCTGCTGCTGGCGTTGCGGTAAATCTGTCGTAAATGTGGGGGGGTCGTAAATCTCGTAGGTCTCGTCAAATGCGCCGTGGGTGTGGGGAGACACCGCTGAGTATGAATGTGAATGGTGTGGAGGAAAATGCGACAACTTGAGAATTGGCACTCAGGCCGCTTACGAATTGGTGGACAATTCCGATGACGTGGGAATGTTCTCAAGAATTCAAGTTATCCGAGGTCTTGGGGGGCCCAGCGCACAAGTAGAACCGGCCTCTGAAAAGAAAGATAGTTGTGAGTACGTACAGAATTAAGCACGTTGGAATGTGGGTATTCTTTAGGGACTGGGAAAAAAAAACTAATAGGCACCGTAGGGGGGAAAGGGAGCAATTCGAAGGGCAAGGCTGGACTAAAAGTGGGCAGGTGTACAAGACAAGTGGCTGGTCGAATGAGAAGGCGTCGGGGGGATGCGAGGAATTGCGATGGCTGGGAATCAAATCAATTTGATTTTGTTACCTTTTAAAGCTCGCTCTCAGACCGCCACGAGCACCGGCCAAGGCTCGTAGCAGTCGTAGAGCAGAGCAGAGCTCAATGGCTGCCGACGAAAGAAAAAAGAGTCCAGTCGGTGTGTTGCGTGGAGAATGACAGTTGTACGTACAGCGCAAGAAATATTAATAGAAAAAGAGAAAAGTGGAGGAAAAGCAGAGTCAGTGTAGGGGGGTCACGGGAAATGAGTAGTCAGCCAAAGTCACGGGCCCCCTCTCTATCAAGTCCACTAGTTACACCGTTCTGTGTCTATAATTGATTCATCCAGTCTTTCTAACTTGGTCGCAATGATGGGCGACACTATATCGCAGAACGGACTTTTATAAATGACCCTCGCTCTCTTCAACCGTCCCCGTTCTGACTGGTATGATGAGTCCACGAAATTGCACATCTCCCCATGTATGATTTCATGAAAGGACAATATTGTCGTTACATTAGTACTGTGTCCATATCGATAACACCCGCAACCCTTGTTCGTCCTATGAATTTCATCAGAGTTAGAACTATTTTTCGACAAATGTCCATGGGTCCAGGTTCCTGATTCACCATCAGATGCGCTCGCCGTGCATCTGGGCTAGACGTGTTTCATATCGCTGGGATGCCTCAGTTCATGCTGACAATCAATGCAACCTGTTTTTGGCCCATAATGATGTCGAAGTCTGGAGATGTAAGACAGGGCCGCCAATTAGCCGAATCAGATCGGTCCAAACCCCTGGACTAAAGAAGTTCACTGGAGGAGGAAACTAACCGACGGATCTTCTCCACTCTGGGTCCCCGATCTGGTTCGTCTGAAGAAAAGCACAGACACGGTCTATGGAGTTCGTGCTATTGGCAATTTGACTTCGACGATTCGGCCTGGTCACCACTCGGTGTTAGGAAACCCTTCATACAATTGACTGACTCTTTGGGTCATACAAGGATATATTGTTGATCTTGATTCTTGGGAAATGATGATCGAAATGAAAACAAGAAAATTAAATTTCTTTTCTCCGTCTCCTTTCCCCCTTGCCATGCCCTTCCTCTCTCGTGCACGAAATATTTATTTCAAATCCAACCGGGATGAAAATCAAGGGATGCTGATCGCTTTCCCGATCGGACCGTATTCTTGACCTCAGTCATCAACCTGATTTTCTGGGCTATAGTTGGTTTTTAACAGTTCAGGGTCGAGGCAAATGAGATATAACTCAAGAGTGGATCGGATGAGAACAGACAGTCGGCAAGGGCAGCCTTACAGTATATTCTCGGCGCTGATTGACCGGAAGGAATCCCGTCCACCTAGCCCAGTTTCATATCTATTGATGTACCTTGCAGATCGAAAACCACCAACTTAGGCGCTTCTATACACATTTCGGCCGAGGTTACTTTTAGTACTCTTTGCCGTCACACACTCTCTATACCTCAGTGGCTGGTGGTCCCTCTTGTTCAGAAGTCAAGACTAGTATATTCCCAGATTCAATCACATAGTGTGAAGAGTCTATAGCTTGTCATATAGAGATAGTTGGTTGGCACGCAGTAGACTTGATCCCCAGCAGGCTGGGAAGACTTCACTAGCTGAGGCATGTGCAAGTGTTGTGACGGGCAGCGTGCTGCAGCACGCCCGGCCTTCCCCGTGAAGAAATCTTGGTTGACGATGCAGATGAGGCTCGAAAGGTTTATTAAGTTTTGGTACTTTGTACCTCTGAGCTGCGTGGAAGACAAGAACCTGGCTGTCGCCGCTCATAACCACTTGCATATTCGATATACATGCATATACATATGTACGGCCAAAAACGAGCATTGGGACCATATAGGGCAGGTTATTGGAGCCGTCAATGGGTGCCTGTGTCTGTAAATCTATCTTTCCTAACATCAAGGGGCCGTCTGCATGATTGGAATGCGCATCATGCAACTAACTGTTTTGCTATCCCGGTGGTCTGGACACCTGTCCTTCCCCATCCCACCATATACTAACGAGCCAAAGGTGTTCAAATGCACCAAGATACAACATTTCCTGTGGACCCGGAAAAATTACTCATCGCACGGGGGTAGACGGTAGATCCCAGCGAATTGACAGGTCAGAAGGATCCGGCCCTATGGGCAATACGAGTGAAACCAACCATGTCTCTGGCCGAATATAGATAGTCAATGCACACGATCGCCAGCTTCGTGAGGGGTATTAAATCAAAATATACGCTTATAAGTAATAAACGGACCCATATCTAACTATGTTGGTACGCGAATATGCTTTTTTTACGGTCTCTGGCGATTCATTGGAACTCGGTGATGGCGTTCCCGACTGCATTCAGCCTTGATGTACGAAAGGTTTTAGGAAAAAAAAACATGCAGGAAGCTAGAAAGAGAGAAAATAATAGAGAGAAGGGGAAACGAAGAGGAGGAGGTGAAGAGTCCGGCGCATGACCAAGCGTGAGGTGCCATGGGGGCTTTTGGGTTATAGCGACACTGGCCAGCAAGGATTTGCGAAACGATATTCCACCACATGAAGCCAACCACTCCGGAGAATAACGTGTAGAAACGTTAGCTCTCAGAATCAGCCACTCGACCAAGAACCTGGGAGGGTGGAGCCAACGGTCGAATGTTCCAATAGAAATCGCCTCTCAATTCTGTTAGTATCCATTTTGGAGCTCGAGAAATGGACAACAGTGTGTCACAGCAACCAGCACGATCTGCTGGAATGCAGGCCCAAACAATCATGGGCTGACTCTTCGGTGGAGAACCCCGAGACCATGGCTTTGCAAAAAGAGCAGCACGGAAGGTACTGTGACATTGTGGCTTCATTTTGGCGCCATTTAAGCTTCCTTCCGGACCAGCTATGGCTTTGTGGGCACTGACTATAGAATTATATTTCCTTAACTATGGTAATGACTCGGTGGGTCGTCTTGCCTGCAAAGCATCCTGTTGTCGGATCGACATGATCGACAGCCACTTCAACCTGATTTAGCTTTAGTGGAAGATCCTGGAAGGCCTTCCGCGGTCGACTTGTTGTCCAAGCGGGAGTGATCACTCACATTGGCAGGCCTTCTCGTACCAGGTAGCTGGGACAAGACTGGGCCCAAATGCCGCATAACGTCTCCTAGTTGAAGTAGGTTTACGATGTATGTGGATGAAACATCCTATCAATTACAAATTATTTCTGCCATAGGCAACTGCATAGTGGCAAATGTTTCTCTGACGCCGAGTTAATCCCGGCTCCCTATGGTGATGCAGATTCTAATTATATCGATGGAGATCTATCTAGGAAACGAAAGGAGCGTGACAGGAATGAATCGACTTTAGAATCTCTCCAGCTCTTTTCGCAACGATGATACGGTAATGGTCTCGCGGCCAATGTGCCAATCCAATGACGTATCCGAGAATGGGTGCCTGACGGGCCCTGACGCAGTTCAGAATTGAATTCAGGACACGAACGGGAAACTGTCCAGAAGTACGGTTGGCGTATGGCTCGCTTTTACACCCTGCGAGTCTAGGTTGCGGATCGTGATCCGGGTGTCTCCCTTGCTCCAGCCTCGATTGCCCACACCTTGCTGCCAGCGCCATCCCTAGGGAAGGGGACCATGTAAGGTCTGATAGGCTTTTGGCGTCTGTGCTTTCCGGTGATTGAGATTTGTTTACTCCATTGTGCATTGGCATGCGGCGGCCTAGCCACCAATGCATCGGGTGGACTCCAGGCCCGAAAGAATATGAATTGTGATTTGTATAAACACAACCCCTTCGCCCTTGCCCATTCCTTATCTTCTGGGTACCCAGAGGCCTTCTTCTTCTTAGACGCGTATCGGTATACAGCGTCTGTATCATTTGCTTCCGATGAACGCTCTGTACCCATGAGCATACAGTAAACAGCTCTGTAGTTGTTGCAAATCACTCCATGGCTACCACATATCATCTGCTTCCCGGGGAATTGAACGCTTTCCACCGTGGCCGCAATAGCTCCCAGACGAACTTTTGCTTGCCTCCGCCGTCACCGCCGAAGAAACGGGCTTCGTCATATTACCCACCCAGAGAACCTGCGACGACAGACGAAACGAACCCATTCTACCTCGAGCACTCTTTAGAGCACGGAGCCCGGCGAACTCACCGGCCCGGTGCTCACGATGTTAGATTCAGTGAAGAAGCTAATCAGTATTATATGCTATCCACCGTGAATCCAGGAAAAGACCTTCCTTTCCCGGTACCGGTTCGTGGAGAAACTGCAAGATCCCAAACTAATATCAACCGGTCAACGTTGTCAGTGGTTGAACTTGAACACCAGCTAGCTCTTCAACAGATTGCACCCCAACCTTGGGGGCAGCCTGGCCATTACAGCCAAGGGTCATTTGGATCAGTACAGACGGAGGCTACCCCAGACTTGACCCCAAGCAGCTCCTTCTCGTCAAACTACTCTGCTCCTATATATCCGGACGATAAGGGCAGGGCGAACGAGCACTATTCCCGCCATTCCCATAAGGATATTACTCCAGGCAATCAGATCCTATTCTACCCCTCAACCCCCCAAAACCGTTCTCGCACGGCTCTTCCCACCCAACCATCTACGCCAACTCAAGAAGCTAGCCCGCGAACCGCCCCATCAAACGCGTCGTCTGATACTTTAGTCATGCCTCAGCCAGACGGTCTAGACCCTCACCGTGGAAAGCCTTTGCCCTCTCTGCCCGCTCTTGCACGCAATGGGAACACTTTGGCCAACAGAAGAGCTCAAATCCCCGTCGGGAAGTCTTCCATAGAGGCATCTATGATCTCTCCCCCCTGCCGTATCAATCCCGTTACAATGGAGCCTCACACAACTCGCTTTGACGAAGCCATGTTCATTCCGGCCGACTGTCCAAGTCCCGTTCCCAGCCCAGGTCCCAATTCGCCTACCACGGACAGGCCAACCCCACTGAGTCGTGACCGGCCGTCAACATCCACATCCGAAGTGGTATGTGAGCAGTCAGTGTGGGAATCGGATTCGGATGCCGAAGACACGGATCCCAAGTCGCTGTCCAGGAAGCCCATCGATAAACTGAAAAAGGTCCGCAGTCGCGTTCACCTTAGAGTCGCAAAGTCGGCACCGAAGTTGCAGAATCCCAGCAACAGTCCTCAGGCCCTAGAGAAATGCCCTACGACGCCTGACCAGCCTCCGGAAGATCACTGTCCAGTGCCAGCGAAGCCAACGGGGAAATCTCGTTTCTCCCCCGAGAAGTTCCCATCGGCACAACAAACATTGCGCATCGTGGCTCCGTCGACGACGTCGCTTGTACCTCCACGAAACCCTCGATCACGTCGAAACAGTAAGGAAGAGCGTCCAAACTTTGACATCGATAGGTCGACAGCCGCCGCCATGCAGGCCAAATCGAGGCGTAAACCACGGTCGAACTCACCCCAGTCTTCCCTATCAAGTGAGGGAGAGAAGGTCCGTACTTTGTGCCGTGAAGAGCGATCGGAGAAAGCCCTTCGAAGCTTGCCACCTTTGCGACAGCCTTTCCGCAAACGCGTCTGGGAGTCGCTGCGCGTGCTCGTTTGCCATGCGGATATGTCAGCGTCGAGATCACACAAGGCAATTTAGTCCTTTTATTTTCTTTTTTTTTTGTCAATACTCACTCCCCGTGCTTGAACACGGCAGGGGAAAAGTCTGGGCGGCGTTGGTATATTACAAAAATGCTTTCGCGTGGACCCTACCGGCGATGATGTCAACATCGCTTGATTTGTGCCCTAAATAATGTCTGATGAAGATGCTCCCAACTGACGGGAGTCGGTGACGAAGAACGCCCGATCCAAATGCGCCACGGTGCCTTTCGATGATTTATGAGCTCGACACGTTGAGCATGACACCGCAGCTATTTTCCACGAATACCACAGCTGCTATGAATGATTTAATGTAGTACGATGATAAGGCTATGGGATCTCAGATTGTTCCCGCTCTTGAGCTTTGCCTAGCTCCTCTCTTTGATTTCCTTGCTTGACTTGCTCTCACTCTCTCTCTCTCTTGGTGATCTTTCCTTCTCAAGTATTCCAGTCAATCTTTGTCTCACAACTGTGCACGTTCTCTGACAATTTCCTTATGGTCCAACATTGATGATGGTTATCACTCTTTACAACCCGCTCATTAACTGATGCACTCACTATGTTCCTTTCCCTATCCAGTTTACAATGATAAAATAGCCAGATGAAAAGTTTAGGCCCAGGCGCGAGCCGCCTTCCACAATTTACTTCCATTGAGTGTCTCCACCCAGTCCCCAATTGCTTCCAAGTAACGCAACTCCTCCGCGTAGATCCCGATTTACAATGTGGGGTAGATCCTTGTACTTTTTTGCCGCCCAAGCTCCTCTGTGTTTTGATCCCCCCCCCTTGCGTGTGGCGCACACAACAGCATTTTCAACCAACCCTACATCCCTTAGCACCGATCATGACCGTCTTCAGAGCCTAGAACCAAGACCTCAGGCCATTTCCACATTCCCCTGCCCCTCTGTTCTTTAGTAGTGGCTGACTGATGCCCTCCAACCGTCTTTCCCCTCCTTTGCTCAAGCCTCGTCCCTTCGGCTTTGCTAGGGTAACAGGGTGCTCTTCGTGTAGAATGAATGCTCTCTCTTTTTCTTTCTCTCTCCCCCTCCTCTCTGGGAATGACATTGCAAAGGAATCACCGTTTCGGGATCTGACCCGGAACAACATCAGAGACTAACCGCATGCCGCGTTTCGCAGGATTCGGTATCTTGTCGTGTGCGCCTCTCTCTCTGTCTCTTTCTCTACGACGTTACGTCCATCATACTTCTGACGTTACATTCGCATGTGTTGAGGACATCGCTGGTCCCATACAACCCAGCTCTATGAATTGAGTTGCGTCGTGTTCTCACCATAATATAGTTGTTTCATGAATGATCGGCTATGTTCGATTAGTGGGTTTGTTTTTGTTTTTTGTTTTTTATTTGTTTGTTTGTTTGTTCTTCTAACCTTGTGTGTTTTGTATGGTGTCTGTCTGACTTTTAGGTAGTCAGTCTTTTTTTGTAAAACCCGAGTATATAGTTAGGTAGTCGTTTGTATGGATGGATGTAGTGTTCTGTAATATTCTGTGGGATACGCACGTAATTTGGTGATTTAGGTGACAGTACTATCTACGGTGGGTTTATTTGTTGGAGTAACTTTTGATCGCATCTATGTTGCCCTTCATCTACAGTCTAAAATGGGATAGATACAAAATATGTCGTCGCATAAATCGCCACACTTTTTGCATCTCGCCTGTGCGAATAACCCTGAGTCCTGGCCCTGGCCTCAATATATTCGCAGAGGAAAAATAAGAAAATACAGGAAAAGAAAACAAAGACGGGAAATAGAATCCCAACATAGATCTGTGCTGATAATCCCTCTCCGTAAATCAATTTTACACCGACTATCTCCTCGCCGATATAAACCACCGCCTCAAACATCCTCCCCCCCCCCTCCATCACGAATCCACCAACGATCGCACGATCCCATCACAGCCACAATGGATAGATGCAGATGCACGTAAACCGAGTTTGTATTCAGGAACCCGGCCCAGCATCCGCAGCGGAAATCCCGAAGTCCTTGCAGCCGATTCAGCTATCCACAACGCCGCAAGGTTCTGAGACCGACGCCCAGCACGCAGGAACCAAGGCCCTGCAGCAGACGAAAAACGGGGAGCAAATCCATCCGCGGACCGGGCC
>ML736465.1:0-14418 GCA_009193595.1 Aspergillus bertholletiae | reverse complement strand
AGATCTATACGAGCTGAGAACGAGCGGAAATATAAGAAAAAAGCTAGAAGACGTGCTATAATAGGGGATGATAGACTTTTAATGGTACAGGAAGATCAAAATCACGTTCAGCAGCTTGATACGCAGCTTAATGAGTATTCTGAGGAATCTATACCTGTGCCTCAATGACGAGCTCCGAAACGCTGTAGTGGCTGTGGGATAGTTGGACATACAATTCGGAATTGCCCTAGTAAATAGCCTTTTTTCTAATATTTTTAGTTGATCAAATTTAATGGTGTTGGTGGTTGAAAAGCCTCAGGAAGCAGAAATTTAATTGAAAACTCGCGGTTCGGCCGTATTCGTGGTTCGGCCGTGGATTACGTTTTCTTTAATTTTATTAAATATTTAACATTATTTTTTTATTTAGTACTATCTCTTTATCTATTTATATCTATTAATAAAATTTTATGGTAATTGAATAATTTAATACACTGCTATAGTTCCTTAAGATTAATTAATTTTAACTATTTTTAAATAATATTTATTAATTCCTTTTTCTAAAAATATTTTTAATACATAGAGAAATTATATTATTTTAATTATTAAAATAATAAGAATATTATTTAAATAGAAATAACAAAATAAAAATAATAAGCAATTTATCTAATATCTTACTAATACATTGTTAAAGTAATATAAATATATTAATTAATTTAAATAACATAACTAAGTATTTATAGTATCTCTATCCTATTTAAAATACTGTTTTTTATTTTTTGTTCTTTATAATTTTTAGTTAGTGTATATATTTATAATATTTCATTTCATAAATTATTTTATTATCGTAATTTGATCATAAATTTCTAAAATTAAAAGTAATAGATATTAATTCTAAATTGTAGTATTTAGTCAATAATTTATAATTAGTACATAGTTATATAAATAGTTTCTAGAATCTCTAATACTTTTTAAATATAAATTCTCTATTAAAATAATTATTAGTTTCTAAGGATTTAAAAAATATTTAAAAGTTACTATTTAATTTTAGTAAAGAGTACTATTTTTCTTTTGATTTATTTATTATTATTATAACTTTATATTTTCTTGTTTACTTTTGAATATTTACTTTGTAAATTTAGTTCGCTATTTCTTTTTTACATACTAGAGTATTATTATAATTATATTCTTCTTATAGTATTTTTATTATATTTTTTTAATTATATTTTCAATCTTTTGTATTAATAAACCATTTACTAAAGGCATAGATTTTATATTCTATTTATAATTTATTTTAGAAAATAGTAAGTTATTAAATACAGTATATATTATTTTGATTTTTTAATCATAAGAATTATTCTTATACCTTTATTTCATACAGTATTTTGCTATTCTTTTAATATTATAATAGTATATACAGTTATTATTGAAATATATTATTTATAATATATAACTAATGTTAAAATGTTGTAAATAATATATGCATTTATGATTTCAAAATTCCAGTATAATATCCTTATTTTACTGTATTTAGTATACTTATCATTAGAGTAAAGTACTATTTATAATATTCTATATAATTTTCTTATAGTTTTTGATTTAGATTCTAATAATTATAGTTCAAGTGTAGATATTATATAAATGGATTTTTTATTTTTTTATAAATTATATATTAGACTATTTATTAATATTTTAAGTAGTATTTCTAATCTACTACGTATTATTTTCTGAGTATCTTTTGATATATTTTTTTATTATTATATTTTTAATCTCTTTTAATATTATTATTTATAATTTATCCAATGTCTTATTTATAATATTTTTTATATTAAATTTATAATTATTCTATTAAGTTCTAAAGTTTTTGCTCAAAGAGTTAATTATATATATTATTTTAGACAATTAATTAGTTCCTAATATAGATTCATTATATTAGTTAATATTATTAAGACTCTTACCCTTATAACTAATTTTAAAATAATTTAATTCTTAATTATTTTAATATAATAGTCTATATCCACCTAATTATTTTATAACACTATTCTAATCTATCTGTATTAATATACAACTATATATATTATAATATACTACTAATAAGCTAATCTAATATAAGCTACTAATCAGCTTCTAATTTAGATATCAGCTTTTCCTCGAAGACTATCTTTTTAATTATATTATGCTGTATAGATTTATTTAATTCTTCTAGTTATTTATAAATTTTAAGATTCTATGATATATTATAGACTCCTCTAGTCGTATTTAATAATTTTTAAGTATCTTTTATAACATTCAACTATTAAGGGTTTCTCTTCTAATAATTAGTGTCTATCAGTAATCGTTTAATATATATCCTGGTTTTTTAATAATTATAGTAAAGTTTTTTCTTTTCCTATTAATTATATTCCTTTTAAAAAAATATCAGGTTGTTAATACTACCTTATATTTTATATTAGTATCTATTAATTATAGACTATACAGGTCCTAATAATCCGAATTTTATATTTATATATATTATTTATTTATACTATACTATTTAGTACACTAATTTCTCAGTTATAGTTACTTTTTTCCTTTTTTTACTATTAAAAACTATATAACTTTTTATTAATTTTAATCACATATTTAATTATCAAATGAAGTATATCTAATTTAACTACTTAGATTATTTTTTCTCCAAATTTATATTTTAATATTTTTAAAATTAGTAATGTAAATATCTTTAATTTATTTTAAAATATACAAAAATCTTTATAAAGCCCAATACTAATTTTCTAATAGATTTAATTTATTATAGTTACTAATATTTGTATTCTACTATATATATTAGATATTGTTTAAATTATTAAATAATTTATAGACTTCTCTTATTTTACTATCTTAATTCTCTATAATTTCCGTATATTGTTCTTTAATATAGGATTTAAATAAAGTAAAAGGCCATCCAGTAAGATAGATTAAAATAAATATAATTTATTATTATAAGGTGTTGTTTGTTCTATCTCTATTAATTTTAAAATATAGTTTTAACCAAGTTAAGAATCTCTAAAGCTTGCTTTATTATCTATTAAATAGTTTAAATAATTATTAGATTTTGACAGTTTTAGTTATTAACTACTTTTCTATTTAAATAAATCAAATTAATTAACTATCTCAGTTAATTATATAGTAGCTAAAGTTAGTCTATTAATAGTTAGGTTAAGGGTTATTATCTATTTATATATTTAGTATTTTTAAAGTAACTAAAATTTAACTCGCGTAGATTAATAATTAATATAATATATTTAGGATTTTGTCTAAGGACTAAATTATAAGCTATATGTCACGGAATCCCTAACGAGACTGCAGAGTTGGTGTATCGCAGACTTTGGGGCAGGTAATGGATACCCGCAGACAGTACCTGGTCCATGGTGCAGGAATCACCCTGGCCTGCCGTGCAGTATAGAATCGGTCTGAAAAGATAGTCAGATGACCTTTTGGTTGACTTCTCAATACTGAGTCGATCCTCGGTTATAAAGGGGCTTGTTCTGACTAGTATAGCAGAACAAGAATCAGTCTCTTTCCTGTATTAGACTTACTATCGGATCTTAGTTGTTTAACTTTGCTTTACCAACGTATCCTTACCTAATTGACGGGTCCTCTACCCCGTATAGTAGTCCTCCGTTACAATATACCAGTATCTATCTTTTATTAAATATATATAAAATCTAAGATAGGGAGTAAAGATTCTGTAATTGATTTAGTTAATATATTCTTATCTTTAGAATCATTCAAGATTATCTATATTTTTAATACTATTATTTTATCTTTTATTAACAATAAAAAAATATTCTCTATATCTATATTATTTATAATATTCCAAAACTCTTCATAGATTACAAAATAATTAATATATATCTAGAGTATTACTTTAATTATATTAAAATAAAACTAACTTCAGTAGTAAAAATAGATATTTTTTAAGTATCATTAAATAAATATTCTATACTGATACTATTTAGTATTACAGGTAAGAAATCCTGCTCTATACTGTAAAAAAATAGAAAAGTTATTATCGTAGAATTTCTAGTAAATAAAAATATTAGTTTCACTGGTTATATTTAATTATAAAAGCTGATTAATATTTTTAAACGTAAAATGAATTACTCTACTTTTAAAATTAAAATAAATTTTAAACTTTTTAAATATTTTTAATAAAAGGGATAATTTCTTTTACTATTTAGATATAGTATGAATTTTTATTTTGATTTAAAAGTAAAGCTGAAATTATTAATTATATATTAATATTATAATTATAAGTAGTAAAGATTAAATACTCTTTTTAAAGATCTATTAATATTTATAACCCTAGTCTATATTATTATTAACCAGGGACCTTTCTTAAATATCTTAAATTTTAATATTAAATCTAGGATTATTATAATTATATAGATATAATCTTCAGTGTAGTAGATTTACTGGTAATATTTTTAAAGCTTTTATAATATATTTTTAAAATTATTAAAAATCTATTATTTCCAAGGTATTTACTTTCTTATAAGATAATTAATTAATATTTTTAAATAATTAAATATATTACTATAAATATTACATACTTTATATACCGTAGATCCTTACCTAATAAATTATTAAAATGTAAAATAGATACAGAAATTTTATTAAATATTTAAACTATCATTTAATAGGTCTAGATTAAAGGTAAAAGAAAAGATATTACTACTATTTTAATACTAGATAAAGTTTTTAATAGATTAATATAGTTTTAAAGTACAATATATTATAAGATAGATTAAATTCCATCAAATTTTATAATCTAAAAGTAAAAAAAATTAATTCTATATTAAGTCTTTAAAATAATTAATATTACTCTTAATATTAAAAACTATTATTAATAAAATTATAATCTTCTAAATTTAAAATTAATTAATAATAGTATAGTTATTAGCTATATAAGGAATTTTGAAAAAAATATTTTATAGAAAGGTATATATTTTTTTAAAATAAAATAGTATATAAAAGACTTTTTCGGCATTATCTACATAAATCAGTTTATTGTTATTTAATACTTTAAAAGAGAGCCTTTAAAATATAATATTAATAATAACTGAATTATATAGATAAGACAGGGGATATAATATTAGGCTTTAATAATATTTAATAATTTTTAATTAATTATTATATGTTAGAGTCCAAGCAGCTGTATTTTAAATTCTATAGTAATAAAATAAAATATTATTCTAGTATTATTAATATTATTAGCTATAATTCTAAATATCTAATATATTAGATTATATTTATATAGAATATTTAGTATAAGACTAATTAATAATCTATCTTTATATACACCGGAGACTAATTAAAATTCTAAAACATTTTTATAATACTCTATATCTTCAATTAAAAGGTAGTCTATTATTATAAGGAAAATCTTTTAATCTAGACTAGTCTAGCAGTTAATTACCAGTAAGATTTTAGTATTATTAGATAATTAAGATAGTAGTTAAATCTATATTTTAATAATATTATTAATTATTCTTTAATTTATCTATAATTTAACAGATAAAAATAGTACGAATATAAAAAAAAGACAACATTAAAAGTAATTATTTATTTAAACTGATTGATAAGGTAAATAGGAAATAATAATAGAATAGGGCTGAAGGCCCTATAGATCAAATGATTGAATGAGGATCTGACTATCTGATAATCAGGTAGTTGGTGGATTGATCTCGTGAATTCAGGTAGGGGGGTGATGCCCTTTTTATATTAAATTAGGGCCTGTTTAGACCATCCTAATTCGGGATTTGATTCAGAATTTGGTCAGGATTTCTTCCTAATTTGAGATTTGATTCAGGGACCTCGGGGATTTCTTAAGAAATATATTTAATATAAAACTATACTTAAGTAATATTAGTATAATTTAAAAAGACTATTAGAATCATTTTATTTATATTCTACTTTAATAATCTTAATAGTATTAATAAAAAATCTGAAATAAAAATCTAGTTTCATATCTATTAATAAAATAAGATTTAACACACTCGGATAAACTTCCGGATTGGACTTGTTTATCTTCCGACCTATTTAAAAATAATAATAAGTAGAAAAAATATAAAGATCAAGAAAAAATAGAGCCGTAAAATTAAAAAAAAAATGGTATTATGGTAGGTAGATGGTACGTGAGTGTCATTCATTGAAAGTTGAAGTCCTAAACTATCGTCAAGTTCTATCTAAGGAAGTGCCTTTCTCTACGGCGACCGACAACAGCCATTTAGGCAGAACATAGCAAATAGGATCAGTAAAAAATACTAAATAATAGTAGAAAAAAAACCCCACTATCTCTAAACTTACAAGTCTTTTAGAGACTCTATATAATCTAATATAATTTTTATATATATTTTATAGTCTATAATAAATTTAAATACCTGGATTAATATACTATAGGTAATATTATAAAGATAAATATTTTTTATATAACTATATTATTAATAATTATTATAGTATATTATATAAAATATCTTGTTATAGAGAATCTTATATTCTTTTATAAAATCAAATCTACACTATTCTATACAGAAACTCTCATTAAATTAAAAATCTATTTACAAAACTTTCTCTTTAATAATAGTTAATTTATACCTATTGGTATATGTTTCTAACTGTAGTTTAATACCAGTAAGCTACTTACAAAGAGTACGTTTAGATATACCAAAAGTAGAGTAGCTTAACCTAACCGTCATAACCTAGCCATAACCTAACCTAACTGACCTCGATTAGATTAAGGTATAAAATCTCTTAACCGACCCAGGTACAATTAGATCCTGGTAATTAGGTTAATAACTAAGTTAATTAATAATTAATACACTATAACTTTATACTATTTATTATATTTTTTTAATTTATTTTACTTACAGTATTATTATTATTATTAGTATTTAATATTTTTCTCGGTACGCGTCGAGTAATTTAAATTATAAAATTCAAGAATTAATAGTTACGAAATTAGATAATAAATATTCTAGATTCTATTTATAAATATATATTATAAAAAGCTATTCTTTATATTGGTGATTATAAAATCATAAATTATAATATAAATATAAATATTTACCTTCTATTAGATACACGTAAAATCTGAGAAAGGGAGTAAAGATTCTATAGTTTATTTAATTAATATAGTACTATTCTTAGAATTATTCTTAAGAGTATCTATATTCTTTATATTTATATTATCTATAATATTCTAAAACTTTTTGTAGATTATATAGCACAGGGTTTCTTAGTTATAATAATAAACGGTATCAGTATAAAAATATTTAAAATATTTATTATTACTGCTGAAGCTACTTCTACTTTAATATTATTAAAATAACAATACTCCAGATATATACCGATCGATTTATAGTAAAGGATAGAAAAATTATTGTAATAAGATTTTTAGTAGATGAAGGTATTAATTTTAACTAGTTATATTTAATTGTAAAGCTAATTACTATTTTTAAGCCAGGGATAGAACTAATCTACTTTTACAATTAAAATAAAATTTAAGCTCTTTAAATATCTTTAAAAGGGATAACTTCTTTTGGTACTTACAGTTATAGTAAAAGACTCTATTTAAATTTAAAAGTGGGCTTGAGACTATTAATTATATATTAACATTAAAATTATAGTAGTAGTAAAGATTAAATATCTCTTTAAAGATCTATTAATATTTATATAAACCCAGTTTATATTATTATTAAGTCAGAGACCTTTTTAATTATTTTCAATTTTAATATTAGATTTAGAATTATTATACTTATATAAATGTAATATTTAGTATAGTAGATTTACTGATAGATAATGTATATTTTATATACTGTGAATCCTTGATTATCGAAGAGATATATTATAAAAATATAAAATAGATATAGAAATTTTATTAAATCTTCAAGCTGTTACTATTTAACAGATATAGATTAAAAATAAAATATATTACTGCTATTTTAATACTGGATAAAGCTTTTAATAGACTAAATGTAGTTTTTAAAGTACAGCACTTATAATCGAGAAGTAAAAAAAATATTAATCCTATATTAAACCTTTAAGATAATTATCAAAACCACTTCTAATATTAAAAATTAATATTAATACATTTTATAATCTTCTGAATTTAGAAATTAATTAGTAATAGCATAGTTACTAGGTATATAAAGGATTCTAAAAAGTCTTTTATAAAAAGCTTTATATTGTTAAAAAAGCAATCTATAAAAAACGTTTTCAGAATTCTCTATATCTATAGATAAAGTTAATAAAATTATTAATCTTTTTAAATTGTCCGTGTAATACTTTAATAATTTATTAAAGTCTTTTTTCTATTCTCCCAATTATATTAAATATTGTTATTTAATATTTTAAGAGAAAGCTTATAAAATAAAATAATAATAGTAAACCGACTTATATAGGTAAGACAGGGGATATAATATTATATTTTAGAGTTTAGACAGCTATGTCAAATTTTATAGTAATAAAAAGGAATAATATTCTATTATCATTAATATTGTTAATTATGATTCTAAATATCTAATATATTAAATTATATTTGAGTAAAAACCTCCAGTACGAGATTAATTAATAATCTATTTTTATATATATCGGAGATTAATTAAAATTCTAAAAAAATTTATATAATACTCTATATCTTTAATTAAAAAGTAGTCTATTATTACAGGGAAAATCTTTTAATCTAGACTCATTTGATTGTTAATTACTAATAAAAATCTATATTATTAAATACTTAAGATTGTAGTTAGGTATATATCTTACTTGACAATAAATATTATTAATTATTTTTTAATTTACCTATACTTTAGTTGATAAAGGCAGTGTTGGTATAAAAAAGAGAGAGTAGTAAAAGTAATTATTTAAACTGGATATATTTGTTACAGACCCTTGTCTAGCGTCTCTTTATCGAAAGCGGCTACGCAGGGCAGAAAACTATAGGACGATAAGAGCTGAAAACGGCCGCCGAATCACCGGAGGATGGTTATGTTGAGTATCTGACAACACGGCTAGTGAACGGCCGATACCAGCCACATCACGTGACACGCTAAATGGTATACAAGCGATCACCAGAAAGTATACTATTTGGTATATCGTATACCAGGCGTATACCAACGATATACCAACCAGGATACCAACTACAGATCAGGGAAGGATAAAAGGACACTCATTTCATGTACTTAGTTTAGATCTTCGTGATCAATTCTCATAAGTTACTTAGTACCTACATTGTTACTTTTAGCAAGACCAGTCTCAACTCGTTTGCACTCTCTAACTATTAGATATACGTATCTAATAGGCCTGGCCCTTTAAGCTTGAGTCTACTATCGTTATCAGTCGAAGATCGAATACGCCTATTGTTCGGCAGTCCAGCGTTGACTGCACCCCATCGTCGTTAGTCTGGCACAGACTACGCCCCCCATCGATCGTTAGGTTAGTACCTGTTGGAAGTATATTTCCTATTTAGGAAATATACTTCCAACATTAATTTATAAAATAGTATTTTAGTAATTATCTTTCTAGAGTTAACTAAAAAGATTTTATTTTTATAACTTTTTTTATAATAACTTATTAAACTTGTCCCTGAACCGTTAATTGATAGATAGATAAGGATATAAAATAATAGATATAAAAAACTTTTAGATTACTACTTAAAAATTTAATCTTTTTTATAAAACTATTTTATTAATGACATTTACCTCTTTATACCCTATTTTAATTAAATTTTATTTATCTTTTTAAATTTAAATTATAGCTCTGGATTTGTCTTATCCTTCCTTTCAATAATTAATTTAGGTCTAGTTAATAATTTTAACCAATATAGAGGCTTATTTTTGTATTTTGAATAGTTTATTTTACAATTGTGAACTGGATAAGTTTAGATTTTTATATTTATGTTTTTCTATATTTCTCTATTTACTATTTCCAACAGTACTATATAGATCTATTCTACTATTTAAATATTATTATACTCTATATAGTAAACCAGTTATAGAGCCTTTATAGAGCAGATAGAGTGTTTAATAAAGAGTTAAATAGTTTTGACTCTTTAGTCTGTAACCCTAGGTACTGAAGAGGTCTATTAACAATAACTAAATATATATATAATTTTAAAATAAATATTAATAACTTTTTTATAATATCATTTATAAAGAAATATTTTCATTAGATTAATTAATAATAATAGTAAACTCTATTTAAATTTAATATTAATAGTTTTATTAACTCTCTAGTATTTTGATAAAAGTAATCTAGACCTATAAAGTCATAATTAATATAAAGAATAGATCTTAGTATTTGATTATATTGTTATAATTTAATATTAGATATCTTAAATTATCTATATTATATAACTATTATAGTATTAATAATAGATTAAAAATTTTTAAATTACTATTCTATTGAATAGTAGTATATTTAAATCTTAACTTTAATATATATAATCTAAATAGAGAGTTCTGTCTTAAGTTCTTATAATAAAAAAATAAAGTACAATATAATATAACGTAATCAACGACCGAGCCGGCACTACCACTGAACCAGCAGGTTTTCCTCCTCAACGCGTATTAATTATCATTATTCTTCAACGCAGTTTTTCTACATTTTTATTGTACAAAATGCCGCTTTCCTAGGAAAACCGCCTTCAAATGGTTATATCTGCCTATAAAATTAAAAAAAAAAACTACTTCTCAATCTAAAGCTGCTGAGATATTTGGAGTTCCTAGAACTACACTTCAGGATCGACTATGCGATGCTAATTCACGAAAAGAAACACGCGCCAATAGTCATAAATTGACTGAATTTGAAGAAGAATAGCTTAAGCAGCTTCTTAATGCAGATAAATGTGGATTTCCAATTCGTCCTGGATTTCTATGTGGAATGGCGGAGATTTTACCGCAATTTTTGGAATCAGCTAGTCTTATAAATTTGTTAAACGTTGTTCTGAGCTACGTACAATATATACAAGACGAATAACTTATCGATGTGTAAAACAAGAGGATCTGAAAGTTATTAAACCCTGGTTCTAGACTGTAAAAGCAGCTATTCAAGAACACGGTATATATAAGGATAATATCTGGAATTATGACAGGACTGGTTTTGTAATGGGACTCTGCTCTACTTCTAAAGTTATTACTGCTGTTGATCGCGGTGAGAGACCGCGTAGGGTTATCTAGGGCAATCGTGAATGGGTTACAGTCATTGAAACAGTTCAAAGGGTATATATACTATCAGTTATTATACTTGAAGTAAGTTATCAACAAGCTGCCTGGTTCCAAGAACCTAAGATTGCTAAAGGTTGGTGGATTGTAACTAACCAGAATGGCTGAACATTCAATGAAATAGGTCTTTGCTGGCTAAACGATATCTTTGAACCCTGCTCTAAGCGCTATGTGACTGGCGCTAGGCGATTACTTATTCTTGATGGCCATAGTAGCCATTTAACTGCTGAATTTAATGATTTTTGTAAACAGAATGCAATTACGTGTCTCTGTATACCTGCCCATGCTTCACAGCTTCTTGTTTGGCCCACTTAAACGCGCGTATGGGAAGCTTCTTGAAAATCGTATGATTGCCGGCAACAATCATATTAATGTAGAAGACTTTCTATATTTATATCCAGACGCGCGTGCTGAAGTATTTACTTCAAAAAAAAATCTGCAGCGGTTTTGCAGGGGCAAGGTTTAGGCTATTTAATCAAGAGCATGTTCTTTTTAAGTTTACATTTTAACTAGTACACCAACACCACCACTAGTTGAAGGCTCAATTTCCTCTGCTTTTCAAACCCCTCAGAATACTCGTCAGCTAGATCGGAAGGTTCGCAGTTTACAGAATAGTCTTAATACTAAACGGAAGTTTTCTAGCAGTCTAATTATTTATATTCGACACCTTGAAAAGGCTGCGCAAGTGGTAATGTATACTAATTTTCTTTTACAGCAAGAAAGTAGGTCTCTACAAACTGAAACCAAGTGGAAAGATAAGAAAAAGGCTAAAAGACGTGATACAATAGAAAATAACAGACTTTTAATAGTACAGGAAGGTGAAAATCGTGTTCAGCAGTTTGGTATACAACTTAATGAGCAGTCTGAGGAATCTACACCTGTACTTAGACAACGAGCTCCCCAACGCTGCAGTGGCTGTGAGATAGTTGGGTATACTATTCAGAATTACCCTAGTAAATAGCTATTTTCCCATGTATTTAATGAGTCAAATTTATGGCGTTGGTGGTTAAAAAGCTTCAAATACTAGTAGATAGTTTGCCGGCTCGGTGGTTACGTTACTTATATAATAAAGATTATTTAACATAATCCACGGTCAACCACAAATACGGCTGAACTGTGAGTTATTAATTAAATTTCTGCTTCCTAAGGCTTTTCAACCACCAACAGTATTAAATTTGATTAACTAAAAATATTAAAAAAAAAGGCAATTTATGAGGGCAACTCTAAATTATATATCTATCTAACCATCCTATAGTCATCAATGTGTTACGGAGCTTATTATCAAGATATAAATATAGATTTTTTAAAATATTTATTAAGCTATATATTAAACTGCTAAATATAATTTTTACCTTCATATATTATTAAATGTCTATTATCCCCTACTATAATACATCATTTAACTTTTTTCTTATATTTCTACTTGTTCTTAGTTTATATAGACCTAATTTCTTACTATAGAAGAAGATTAGTCTATATTATTATTTACACAGCTTTTTTAAAATACTAATTATAAATAATTATATTACTAGAAAGCTTCTATTCAGTATCAAGACTATTTTAAACACTTCAAATCTTTTAATCTAGTTAATATATTCTCTAAGGAGTCTAAAAAGTAGAAGAAACTGAGTCTTTAACTAATAGTAGTATTAATATATATAGTTGAAAGATAAGTTCTAAAAAATATTTTTTTTAATTAAAAAGCTTAAACCCTATTCTTATAAAATTCCTACAGGTTTTTACTAAAGTAAATACTTTAGTATATATATCTGGATATAAAGATAGAAATCTTTTTTATTAATATAATTATTACTAGTAACCATATATTTTTAAGGGGCTTTATATATATATATATATATCTGAGTAAACTAAAAATACTACTATATCTTTTATTAACTGGGCTTATTTCTTTTCTAAATACTGTTCTAAGTTATATATACAATATACAAGACATATAATATATTAATTTATAAAGTAGAAAGATCTAAAGATTACAAAACTATAGTTTTAAAGTAATTATTACTATTAATTACAGTAAGTGACTGCGCAGAGTTTTTTAAAATAATTATAAATAGATTATAATTATTTAAATAGATAGTTTAAAAGATATATATATACTATTAATAAGCAACCGAATTTTAAAACTTAAATTTATTAAAGACTAGGAGATTATAACCAGTTAAAATAGCTGGAAATGGATAAAATAGATCTTTATTAATTAAAAGATATATTTAAATCCTTTTTTAAATTCTATATAACTGGTATTAAATAACTATTTATTTTTAAAATCTTAATAGTTTTTTAACTACTGATTTTAATAATTTCTATAAGTAGAATATAATTATCTATTTCTATATGTCTGTATATACTTTACTGCTTCTTTAACTATTTAATATTAGTATATTATCTATTATTTAATAGTTTTAAATAGTTTTTAAATTAATTAGTTTATATAATATCGTAAAGTAAATTTAATAATAATTAAAAATATTTTTATATTTAGTACAGGATGGATAAATTAATTAATATAGATTTTCATTATAATAAATAATCTAGATATATTAATACTATATTAACTAAACTGTAATTTAATTATTAATAATAGGGAGGTAATATCTTAACTATGGTTTAAATATATAATCATAGAGGATTAATTCTAGCTGTAAATTTATTAATAGTAAATTATTGTCACGGAATCCCTAACAAGACTGCAGAGTTGATATATCGGGGACTTTAGGGCAGGTAATGAATACCTGCAGATAGTACCTGGTCCAAGGTGCAGGAACCACCCTGGCCTGCCGTGCAGTATAGAATCGGTCTGAAAAGATGGTCGGATGACCTTTTGGTTGACTTCTCAATACTGAGTCGATCCCCGGGTATAAAGGGGCTTGTTCTGACTAGTATAGCAGAACAAGAATCAGTCTCTTTCTTGTTAATTTAGACATACTATCGAATCCTAGTTGTTTCACTTTGCTTTACCAACGTATCCTTACCTAATTGACGGGTCCTCTACCCCGTATAGTAGTCCTCCGTTACAATTATAATTTATAAACTGTATCTATTATACATTATTAATTGGGAATTGGAATACTTTAATACTTATCTTATATAGTAGTTTACTATTAATAAAAATATAATTTTTTATTTCTTTTTCTACTATTTAAATACTTTTATTATAGTATAA